>CAUYUJ010020614.1:12500-60000 GCA_963575745.1 Prorocentrum cordatum | reverse complement strand
CGGCTGAAGGGCACCAGGACCTGCCGGAGGCCAGAGAGGTTCGGGTAGACCGCTGCTGTTCTAACGATGCGTGCCACTTCGTCGCCCAGAAAAGCTCACGGTGCGGCAGCTTGGGCGTCCCCCAAGCGCCACGTGGAGGCGTGGGACGTGACGTCGAAATTGCCCAGAGCCCAGATGGGTACGGAGAAGCCTCGAGCCACGTGTGCTTGAGAGGAGGAGGAGGAGGAGGAGGAGGAGGAGGAGGAGGAGGAGGAGGAGCAGGAGCAGGAGCAGGAGCAGGAATGAGGAGCAGGAGGAGGAGGTGGAGGTGGAGGTGGAGGTGGAGGTGGAGGTGGAGGTGGAGGGAGGAGGAGAAGGAGGAAGGAGGATGAGGATGAGGAGGAGGAGCATGGTGAGGAGCTAGGGCAGAAGGAGCTGGAGGTGGAGGAGGAGGACGAGGAGGAGGAGGAGGAGGAGGAGGAGGATGAGGAGGAGGGGGAGGAGAAGGACCAGGAGCAGGAGCAGGAATGAGGAGCAGGAGGAGCAGCAGGGAGGGGCAGGAGTGAGGCGGGAGGAGGGGCTGGAGGAGGATAAGGAGGAGGAGGAGGCGGAGGAGGAGGATGAGGAGGTGTAGAAGGAGGAGGAGGAGGAGGAACAGGGAGGAGGAGGAGGAGGAGGAGGAGGAGGAGGAGGAGGAGGAGGACGGGGAGGAGGAGGAGGAGGAGGAGGAGGAGGAGGAGGAGGAGGGAACAGGTGCTGGAACATGAGCAGAAGCAGGAGCAGGGACATGAGCAGGAACAGGAGCAGGAGCGAGGAGCAGGAGCAGCAGGAGGAGGAGGAGGAGGAGGGGGGCAGAAGGAGGAGGAGGATAATGATGATGAGGAGGAGGAGGGGCAGGAGGAAGAGGGATGAGGATGGTGCTGCTGATGTTGGTGATGATGCTGCTGCTGCTGCCGCTGATGTTGTTGTTGATGATGCCGATGATGCTGATGCTGATGATGATGGTGATGGTGATGATGTTGATGTTGATGATGATGCTGATGATGATGATGATGATGCTGATGATGATGATGCTGATGCTGATGATGTCGATGACGGTGGTGGTGGTCAGGTTGATGATGACGATGACGATGACGATGATGATGTTGATGATGATGGTGATGATGATGGTGCTGATGATGTTGATGCTGGTGGTGGTGATGATGCTGACGATGCTGATGCTGAGGATGATGCTGATGGACATGATAATAATGATGCTGCTGATGATGATCATAATGGCGATGATGATGCTAATGGCGATGATGATGTGATGATGATGTCAGAGGATGGATGCTGATGATGCTGATGATGATGATGATGGTGATGATGATGCAGATGATGATGATGCTGATGATGATTATGATGATGATGATGCTGCTGATGATGATGCTGATGATGATGATGATGATGATGATGATGATGATGATGATGATGATGATGATGATGATGATGATGATGATGATGATGATGCTGATGATGATGCTACGGGTGGGGGACGGATCGAGAGGGAGGAGATGGAGGGCGGGATGAGAGGGGGGACGGCGGACGGGGGTGGGACGGAGGGGGGAGGGGATGCGAGGGAGGAGAGGGAGGAGAGGGAGGGCGGACCGAGGGAGGGAGGGAGGAGAGGCCGACCACGCGCAGAGGGGAGGAGGGGGTATTGGGGGAGGGGGGAAAAGGCTTCGTAGGAGCACCCCTGCTCCTTCGAAGGCGAGGCTTCTTGTTTTTTACTTCAAAGCAGCAGCCTGGCTACACACGTGAAGACTTCCCGCCCTCCCCCCGCACCCCCTGGTGCGGGCCGCCAGAGAGGGAGGCGAGAGGGCGGGTGGACGGGGGAGGGGGGGAGGGATTTTTGAATTCAACATGAAGCCTTCCCCCCTCCCCCTCCGCCCCCTGGCGCGGGCCGCCCGATGGGGAGGCGGGAGGGCAGGCGCACGGGGGAGGGGGGGGAGGCGGGGCAGGGCAGGGATGGAGGGGCAGGGGAGCGACGGTGGCCGCGCGTCGCGCCTCGCGGCGCGCGTGTGGGAGTTCCCCACGCCCCACGCCTCCGAGGCCTGGGGGTCGAGCGGCGCGGCCTGCGCGAAGACGGCGGCGCGCCTCGCGCGTCACGCAGAGGGGAGCGCGACGGCGGAGGGCGAGGAAGGCGGACGCGGCCGGCGAGTGCATCGATGGGGTCTCCTTGTGGCCACGTTCAGGAGTGGCCCTTTTGCCAGGGCGACCGCCGGTGCGGGCATCGCAGGGATCCCCCCCGGGGATTCCCCCAGCACTCGTGCGCTGGCCCGCGCGCTCGGATTCGGCCTCGCTCGTGCCCTCCTGAAGCCGCGCCTCGGGCAAGAGGTCCCCCTTGCGCGTGGCCGACGGGAGGAGTGCGCGTTTTGATTTCTGGGAGAGCGACAACAACCGCCGCGAGAGAGAGAGAGAGAGATCAGCCCCAGAGGAATCCGAAATTAGGAATGATTTAGCACGCTATGCTGACTACGCTCCCGACGTACAAGTACATGGCGTTAAGACACGCAGCCCGGCTCATGACGGTGACAGGGCTGGGCGGGCTGAGCTGGCATGGTTGGATTGGCTGACTCGGCGTGGGTGTGAGGGGGGGGCCTTCGAAGGTTTCCCAGGCCGCATGGGTTGGCCACTGTTCTTGAGGGCTTCCAGGCAGCCACAGGGCAGGGACCGCCTCAGAGGCCCCCAGTCGTTGTTTTCCATGCTGTTCAACAGCCTGGGGCCGAGGAGCAGACTGGCACATGTGCTCGGATGGCCAGGGGGGGAGCTAAGTAGAGGGGGCCGCGGAGGGGAGCAGGAAGAAGAGATGAGGAGGATAAGGGGAAGAGGGAAGGAAGGAGGGGATGAGGGGGGGGGAGGAGGGGGAGGAGGAGGGGGAGGAGAAGAAGGAGAAGGAGGAGGAAAAGGAGGAGGTCACCCAGGCCACCCACACGTTACCAGCCAAGCTAGCACCACCCTTACCCACCTATGCCACCATCAAGCAGTCAAACAAACAAAGGACAATCACAGCGCCAACGAGATGCCGACGTCAGCCACACCACAACCAGTGCAAACAAAACTAATATCCAAATAAACCCCTTTAAGATCCACTTATACCTGCACGCCCACCACCACCTGTCCTACAGATACCAATCATCTGCCCACCTCCTGAGATCATGACACATCGCTGGATACAAGAGGTTCCGGTCAACACCGTGTCGCCACACACCTACGCCACGTTGCACACTTACTTTCCAACCATCGCAGCACAAACCACAGCAACACACAGCGCAGCTGCGAAACGAAGCGACCAGCACATACTCATCTGCAACCGCCGCATCACGAACATCGACGGGTTCCGATCGCACCAGACGCGCTACGAGCCTCTCCTCAACAGCCTACACGACTCCTTCAGATTCGGGTACCATTCAAGGAACCGCCGCCCAAGCGGATGGTACGACTATTCAAGGCGCCGCCCAGGCCCAAAGCGACGGGCTACGAAGATATTGGCAATGGAACAGGATAAGTACACATCAACATCAGCATACCACGACTTCCACCACAAGTACCCGCTACTCTTCAATTGCCGCAAAGCGTCTTCCACTGAGACCTTTTTTTTCTGTCAACCTAATTAGATATTACAGTGTACAGACCAGATAACGCATACACACCTCATACTGTCGTTGTCTACACCCTACCGTTCTCTTGACATGCTGGTGGTATATCCCTCTTAGCTAAGACGGTTTGGTGTCAACCAACAACCCTTGCCCTCTGCAGGCATTTCGCTACACAATGCACATGCCAAGCCTGTATCTGCACAGGCTGTATCTTTCTATTTTTGTGAAAAAGTGCAATACCAGCCTACGCCGCATGCTGCTGCAGCCAACTGTTTGCTCATTTGCATTCGGTACTGTGCCACCCTACCGCGCTTCTATTGAAAAGGGCGTGGGATTTATGTGTTGGGGTGGGAAGGGAGCACGATTTAATCATATTCGACCGTTTAGGGTTGACTAGACAAACCCAGGCCCACAGTACAGGCACGCTCGCTACAGGGAGCCCGTCACACAATGCACACTCCAAGTTTGTGCGTCTATGTTCAGGCTGCGTCTTTTTAGTAGTGTGACATCTAGCCTGTACCGCAAGCTGCTACAGCCAATTGCCTGCTCATTTGCAATCGGTACGGGGCCATCAGATGGAACGCTTTTTGCTCCACAGCCGTGGGCACGTGAGCAATTTGCCTACGTGCGCGCTTTGGGGCACTTGCTACATTCTGTCGCTTGCAGCAGCACTCCGTGTTAGTAACACATTGCGCAACTGGCAACTGCCAGTACCTTGCTTACTCCTCAGCTCGGCCATACTGCTGTCACTTCTTTGGGGTTGGGGGTGGGGGGCATTTCGGTGAGGTCGATGAGGTGGACCATCTTTTACGATCGCAGCACAGAGTCGCCTTTTCTCTACAAGCAGCGCTATACCCAATGCGCTCTCCAATCCTGTATCCTCTCCAAAATCAAATGTGCACACATTCATATATATATATATATGTATGTATGTATGTGTGTATATATATATAGATATATTCCGGACTCGCACTAGTTCATGCGCCTAGATCTACAGGCCGCACAGGCCAGTCTTTGCAGCATACCTGGCCAACTTCCCCACTTCGTTCTTACATGCTTACCCCCCCCCACTCATGACAGGACTACGGTGACGGTGGCCCCTCCACTTAGGAACCGATGAGCGGCCTAGTGCTTGTTGGAAGAGCGCGCCTATTGCTAGCAAAAAGGGGCCACTGCACAATACGAGCCCACTTCTCTTTTGACGAGACAGCTTAGGATGGATTCGTTGGCTATTTGTTTTCTCTCAGGATGAACAAAGAAGGACTTGCATCTTTGATTTTATACTCCCCAACCGTGGACACGGGAGCAATCTGCCCACGCGCCAATTGGGGGACACATGCTGCACACTCTTTCAGCAGCACTCTTATTGGCGCAGCTATCTCTACACAACCGCAGTCTATCTGGCCCCCACATGTTAGCAGTCATCTCCTCCTTTCCCCATTGCTGCCTCCTCTACGGTTTGGGGCTAACCAACAATTTAGGCAACGCTCCAAGAATTGTTTGTTTTACTGCGGTTCGGGGTCGACCAACACCCTGGGCAGCAACCCGACGATTGCTGCAGCCACTTTTTTTCACATTCGCTGCCTGCCAAGATGACACATACTCTGAACAGTGGATTGGGATTGGAGTTGTCATGCATTGGGTTTGATTTGTTTGCGGATGCTCTCACGTGTTGCGTTCACAGTTGCCATCCGCTCCGAGCACATAATGGCAGGTTGTTCGACAGTGGAGGCAGTTTGCCACTTGCTGTGGTCTGTCGAGTACGTCTACTCCCGACTCATTTTTTTCAGCTTTGGCGTTGACGCTGCCCCATTGCAGCGCACCGTATTTTGATAAGGTCACGGCCCAAGTTTCGCAGGCACCTTGCCATTCTAATCGCGCGCAGCATGTGATTAAATAACACGGGATGAGGAGGTGTATGTCTCGTTGGAGGTTTGTTTTATTAAGGTGCATGCGTCAGTATTTGACGGGCGCCTACTGCTTTTCACAATCCTTTCCAAAGCTTATAGTTCTTATCTTTTTCCGCGGCGCAAGGTGCCAGTTGCGCCGAGTCGCATACGTTGTAGGTTGTCGCAAGAATGCCGCAGTCGCTTATTCAGGTATGGGCAGTTCAACACGAGGAGGCAGAGGAGGAAGAGGAGGAGGAAGAGGAGGAGAAGGAGGGGGGGGGGGAGGATGAGGATGTGGAGGAGGAGGAAGACCGATGTAAACCGAAAACCATCAACGATGTTGGAGCAAACCCTCCCTCCAAGCTCCCTCTTCACAGGCTCCTACAAGGGTTCATTTCCACTGAGGGAACTACCTCGTTGGAAAACAACCGCATGACGCTGACACATGTGAAACCACCATTCGCGGGACGAACGCCACGGATCAACCTGATTGTTGCGCGTTGATATCGTGAATCGTGCCAGAAAGGTATTCAGAGGACTCCACCACCGCGAATCAACGTAACCGTTGCGCCCTCATAATCCTGAACAGTTCCAAAACGTAAGTTCTGGTGCGTGGACTACGCTAAGGCGAGAGCCACATGATGCAAACTAGCCTTTCTCAATCCGTAAAACCCGTGCAATGTTTCAAAAGGAATGTGCGTGGTGGGCGTTATAGCGAAAGCAGCATTTTGAAACGAACCGCCCACAATTCGTGAAAATCTTGCCAGTGTTTAAAAAGACTCTGCGCGGCGCCAAGGCGAGAACCACATTTTTCAAACGACCTGCCCTCCATGTGAGAATCGTTTAGGTCCAGGGCCATCGATGGTGAGGAAGTCTCAGGCGAAACGCCCAGCCCACCCTTTCGACTTGCCTCGGGTATCGACAGGGATGTGTTATGTTTGTGGAAAAGGAATGGATGATCATGAGGAGGATGAGGCTGAACATACAACAGGAGGTAGGGTTCATTCTAGCCGCAGAGAGAGAGAGGGCACGAGAGAGAGAGAGATAAGGAGGGAAAGGGAGAGAGAGAGAGAGAGGGAGAGAGAGAGAGAGAGAGAGCGACATAGAACGATAATGATGATGACGAGGAGGAGAAGGATGATACGGATGGAGGAGTAAGATGAGGAGGCACAACATGAGGATCGCGATCAGGAGGATGAGGAGGATGAGGAACACTGGCGCACTCCACTTGCTCCGAGGGATGAGGGGCAGCAGTGTGAGGATAACGAGGAGTACGAGGAACGGGAGGCGTTGGATGAGGAGAAGGAGGTGGAGGAGGAGGAGCAGGAGGAGAAACAGCAGGAGGAGCACACGGAACAAACGGAGAACGGGGAGTAGGGGGGGGGGGAGGAGGAGAATGATGATTATGAGGAGGAGGGAGGAGGAGGAGGAGGAGGAGGAGGAGGAGGAGGAGGAGGAAGACGAGGAGGAGGAGGAGGAGGAGGAGGACAAACAGAAACAACTAACGGATACTGAGGAGTAGAAAGGGGAAGAGGAGAAGGAGGAGGAGGAGGAGGAGGAACAGACAGGCAGCCTGAGCAGCAGGCTGGGTGGACTGAGGGTGGGAGGGAGGCTGAACAGGATGACAAGGAGGAGGACCAGGACCACCCAGGATCTGGGGCGAGGAGGAGAGGGCCCAGCTCGGGGGTGCCGCGGGGGCAGGTGAGGACCGCCGAGGCGTGCGCGGCGACGGCTGCCCAATACAGAGCGGCAGGCTGGCGCGCGCCTGGCGGGCGTGTCGGTTTCGTGGCAGCGGGAGGGAGTGGGGCAAAGGGGGTGGGGGGAAGAAGGGAAGAGGAATGAGGAGGAGGAGGAGGAGGAGGAGGAGGAGGAGGAGGAGGAGGGGGAAGAGGAGGAGGAGGAAGGGGGAGGAAGATGAGGAGGAGGAGGATGAGGATGGAGGTTGGAGGGAAGGGATGTTGTTGATGGTGATTATGATGATGATGCTGATGATGATGATGATGATGATGATGATGATGATGATGATGATGATGTTGATGTTGATGATGATGCTGATGATGATGATGATGATGATGATGGTGGTGGTGGTGGTGATGATGCTGATTGTGGTGGTAGTGATGATGATGGTGCTGATGATGCTGATGCTGAGTCTGATGCTGATGTGATGATGATGTCGATGATGACGACGCCGCTACCCTGCAGGCCTACGAGGAGCTGACGCACCTGGACCCCTTGACAGAGGGCCAGAGCGCGCACTGCCGGCTGCCGCTGCGCCTCGGCGGGCGCGGCTTCCGAAGCCAGGAGGAACTGGCCCCGGCGGCCTGGGCGGGCTCCTGGGCGCAGAGCCTAGCGGGCACGCGGGAGAGGAGCGGCCTGCCCGACCTGGAGGACCTGGACACCTCAGGCCTGCCGCTGGCCACGGCCTGCCGGGAGGCCCTGGCCGCGCTGCCGGGGCCGGTCCCCGCCGCGGAGGAGGAGGGGGAGGACGCTGCGCCGCTGCCGCCCTGGCGGGAGCTTGCCCGGGCGCCTTGGGAGAAAACCCAAAAAATGCTCACGCGCAGGCTCGACAAAAAGAACCACAACGCCTTGCTGAGCACTTTGGGACCCGAGGACCGGGCACGACTCCGCTCTTGCGGCGGCGCCCACGCGGCCGGCTGGCAGCTGGCGAACGGCGGGCCCGGACAGCGCCTGGGGGACGACGACTACCTGGACACGGCGCGGGCGCTGCTGGGCCAGGACCTCGCGCCGCCGAACGGCCGCTGCCAGAACCGGCGGCGCACGGGCGCGCGCGCCGGGCAGCTTTGCGGCCAGCCCCTCTGCAGCAAGGCGCACCACGCCTTCCGCTGCGCCTGCGGGGGAGGCACTAAAGCCCGCAGCCGGACTGTCGAAGACGTCTGGGAGCGCATTCACG
This sequence comes from Prorocentrum cordatum, assembly GCA_963575745.1. Classification (NCBI taxonomy): domain Eukaryota; class Dinophyceae; order Prorocentrales; family Prorocentraceae; genus Prorocentrum; species Prorocentrum cordatum. Next base: position 51,583 of record CAUYUJ010020614.1, on the reverse strand, counting down.
CTGAGTGCGGCTTCCAGACGGCGCGCCAGGTCCACGTCCCGGCCTGGGACCGCTGGCGCTGGACGTGCACGGCAGCCGGCTGCGCGGCGCGGGGCTCCGCCGACGCCCCGCCAGCTGGGCCCTGCCAGGCCTGCGGGGGCGCGCTGCAGGCCCGCCGCGAGGAGGCGCTGCTCGACCTGCAGGCGCAGCGGGCGGGCCCCCCGCAGCTGCTAGCGGATGTGACCGTCCGCTACAGCGCGCCGGGCGAAGCCGACGCCCTGGCCGCGGCGGCAGGCGCGGACGGCGCCGTGGCGCGGGAAGGGGAGCGCGACAAGAGACGTCGCTACCCCGCCGGCCGCGCCCCCTGGCGGGTGCTGCCGCTCAGCCTCGAGACGGCCGGGCGCCACGGGCTGGCGGCGCTGAAGCACCTGCGCTGGCTGGCGCGCTGGCGCGCCCAACTGCTGGGCGACGGGCCGGCGGCCGACGCTGTCGCAAGCGCGCTCGCTGCTCGCTGGGGCGCCGAGCTGAGCACGGCGCTGCGCTGCGCCACAGCGCGGCAGCTGCGCTCCGCGCTCGGGCGCGAGGCCGCGCAGGCTTCGGCGGCGGCGCTGGTGGAAGAGCTGGCGCGCTAGGCGCGCCAGCGGGGGCGCCCCAGGCCGGCGGCCGGGGCGGCTGGCGGGCTGGGCGTCGTCGTGCCCAACCTCATCGTCGCGGGGCACGTCCTGATCAGTGTCGGCGCGCGCGGCCATAGACCGCGCCCCGCCGTGCCAGGAGGAGGAGGGGAATGAAGGGAGGGAGGGGGGGAGGGAGGGAGGAGGAGGAGGAGGAGGAAGAGGAGGAGGAGGAGGAGGAGGGAAAGAGGGGAGGGAGGCGGAGGCGGAGGATGGAGGAGGAGAGGAGGAGGAGGAGGAGGAGGAGGGAGGAGGAGGAGGAGGAGGAGGAGGAGGAGGAGGAGGAGAAAGGAGAAAGGAGGGGAGGGGGGACGAGGAGGAGGAAAACTTTGACGTGTTCTGTCTGTTTCGGCACCTCTTGGGCTGGCGCTCTTCGTCAAGGCTGGGGCACGGCCAGACAGTCGATATGGGAGAAGGAGAAGGAGACGGAGGCTGAGAGGCAAGATGACGTTGGCGTGCTTGCCGGTTTCGATGCCTCCTCGGCTGGCCCTCGTCGCCACCAGTGGAATCAGTTCGCAATCATGGCCAGGCAGTCGATACGAGACGAAGAGGAGGAGGACGAGGAGGAACAAGAGGAGGAACACGAGGAGGGAACAGAGAAGGAGGAGGAGGAGGAGGAGGAGGAGGAGGAGGAGGAGGAGGAGTAGGAGGAGTAGGAGGAGAGCGGGAAGGGGAGGAGGAGGAGGAGGAGGAGGAGCAGGAGGAGCAGGAGGAGGAGGAGGAAGTTGGAAAGGAGGAAGGGAAGGAGGGGCAAGAAGATGATCATGATGAGGACTTTACGGGTTCTGCCTGTTTCGGCGCCTCGTCGGATGGCCCTCGTCGCCCGATGTGGATGTGTTTCGTAATCAGGGCCAGGCAGTCGACATGGGAGGGCGAGGAGGAGGAGGAGGAGGAGGAGGAGGAGGAGGAGGAGGAGGAGGAGGAGGAGGAGGAGGAGGAGGAGAAGGAGCAGGATGAGCAGGATTTAGGAGGAGGAGTACGAGGAGCAGGGCGAGGAGGAGGAGGAAGAGGAGGAGGAGGCGCAGGAGTTCGACGTTCCTTGTCTGTTTTGGCGCTTTCTCGGGTTGCCATCGCCGCCACGGGTGGGCTGGCTTCGTACTCGTGGCCAGGCAGTCGGTATGGGAGGAGGAGGGAGAGGATGATAATGATAAATATAAGGAGAAGGAGAAGGAGGAGGATGAGCAGGAGGAGGAGGAGGAGAAGGAGGAAGAGGAGGAGCAGGGGGAGACAGTCGATATGGGAGGAGGAGGACGACGACGACGAGGAGGATCAACAGGATGAAGAGCATGCGGAGGAGGAAGAGCAGTAGGACGACCAGGACGAGGAGGAGGGGGGAGGAAGACGACTTCGATGTTACCTGCCCGTTTCGGCGCTTTCTCGGGTTGCCCTCGCCGCCACGGGTGGACTGGTTTCGTAATCGTGGCCAGGCAGTCCGTATGGGAGGAGGAGGAGGAGGAGGAGGAGGAGGAGGAGGATGGAGGAGGATGGAGAGGATGAGGAGGAGGAGGGAGAGAATGAGGAGGAGGAGGAGGACGACGACGACGAGAAGGAGTAGGACGATGATGAGGAGGAGGAGGAGGATGAATATGAGGAGGAGGAGGAGGAGGAGGAGGAGGAGGAGGAGGAGGAGGAGGACTTTGACGTTTTCTGCCTGTTTCGGCGCCTCCTCAGATGGCCCTCGTCGCGAAGGGTGTATTGACACTGTAATCATGGCCGGGCAATCGATATGGGAGGAGGAGGAGGAGAAGGAGGAGGACCAGCAGGAGGAGAAGGAGGGAAGAGGAACAGGAGGAGTAGGAGGTAGGAGGAGGAGGAGGAGGAGGAGGAGGAGGAGGAGGAGGAGAATGGGGGGAAGGACGAGGATGAGGATGAGGAGCATTATGAGGATGACAAGGAGGATGAGGAGTAGTAGGAGGGATAATGAGGGTGGTGATGATGATGCTGTTGATGATGCGGATGGTGATGATGGTGTTGATGATGCTGATGATGGTGATGATGCTGCTGCTGATGCTGATGTTGGTGGTGATGATGCTCATCATGATGATGGTGATCATGATGATGCTGATGATGCTGATGATGATGGTGATGATGGTGCCGATGGTGCCGATGATGGTGCTGACGATGCTACTGCTGATGATGATGAGGAGGAGGACGCTGGTGATCATGATGAGGATGCTGATGTTGATGATGGTGATGATGATGCTGGTGATGATGATGATGATGGTGATGACGATGACGACGATGAGACTGATGGTGATGCTGATGATGCTGCTGATGGGGATGATGACGATGACGATGTGATGCTGATGCTGATGATGCTGCTGATGATGAGGAGGAGGAGAAGGATCAGGATGGGCACGATGATGAGCATGAGACTGAGGAGTAGGAGGTAAAACACGATGATGATGCTGATGATGACGTCGATGATGATGCTGGTGATGACGATGATGCTGATGATGATGATGATGATGATGCTGATGCTGATGCTGATGATGATGATGACGATGATGACGATCATGATGATGATGATGGTGATGTTGGTCATGATGGTGATGATGCTGCCGATGATGATCATGCTGATGCTGATGCTGATGCTGATGCTGATGCTGATGTTGGTGATGATGTTGTCATGATGATGGTGCTGAATATGATGATATGATGGTGGTGCTGATTATCATGATGATGATGCTGATGATGATGCTGATGATGATGATGATGAGGGTGCTGATGATCGTGATGAGGATGGTGATGCTGATGATGGTGATGCTGCTGCTGCCGATGATGCTGATGTTGACGATGACGATGATGAGAGTGATGCTGATGCTCATGATGCTGCTGATGATGATACTGATGCTGATGCTCATGATAATGATGGTGCTGGTGTTGATGATGATTGATGATGATAATGATGCTGCTGCTGATGATGATGATGCTGATGCTGATGATGATGATGCTGATGATGATGATGATGATGATGAGGAGGAGGAGGATGAGAAGGATGAGGATCAGGATGATCATGAGGATGAGCATGAGGGGGATGATGAGGAGGAGGTAACACACGAGGAGCCCCAAGGAATCGATCCTTTCACTGGTGCCGGTTTCTTGTCCCAGGCTGTTTTTAAAGGTTCAGGGCCTGGCATGAGTTCAAAGAGGCGACACTATTGCAGTTGGGCGTGCTTTATGCCTTAGACTGGATGTGATGGAACGTGGATGAGAAGGGGGAGGAATGCGAGACCGAGGATGAGGATGGTTGACTGTCCCCGTTGCCTTGAAGCCTGGCTTAGCTCGGCCCTCCCCGTCTTCCTCGGACAGGACGGCGCAAGCGGGAGGCGGACCCGTCCCCTTGCTCACCCTCCGGGCCTTTGGCGCCACGCACAGCAGCGCGACAGACGTTTCAGTTCCTCGGGAGCCCCCGGACGATGTGGTGACCACACCTCCTGGTGAGCCAGTGGGGACTCGGGCTCTCCGCACGGTTTTGGGGTTCGGGTCGTTCTCCGAGGACGTCTCGGGCGACTGGGGCCTCCGAGGTCCCAAACACCGTGCGGTGACGGACCGCACGGTCGTTGGAGACTCCGAGGTCACCACGCGGTCCGCCGCCACACGGTTTTTGGGCCCCGAAGACTTTTACGCTTTGGGCCTCGGGCGGCCCGTCTAGGGGGCCTTTGGGGCCCTGAGAAACGCAGGCAGGGGAACCACAGCCGGCCCCCTGGTGCCCATGTTCGAAGGGGCCCACATCGGCGGAAGCTTAACTTTTGGAGCTCCGCTCGGATCGACGGGGGGAGGATAGTATCGAAGGGGGGAGGATCGAGGAGCGAGGAAGAGCGAGGAGGAGGATCGAGGAGGAGTCGGGGAGCAAAGAGTGGCGTGAGCAGAAACTGTCGGAGGTCCGAGCGGACTTCTTGGATCGGCGCTGGGCCCCCCCTGGCGTGCTCCGCGCGCCGGGGAGGGGGGTCAGGGTCAGCTCCTCGGGCGAAGAGAACTATGCACATGCACCGATCCTGGCAAGGCCCACCCTTGACCCAGGATCGGTGCATATGCCTTCCTGGCCAAGGTAGGAGGGCGTATGCACCGATCCTGGGCTCAGGATGGGCCTGGCCAGAATCGGTGCATGTGCATAGTTTTTTTTTCTCTAAGGGTCAGCTCCGATCCCAGAAATCTGGACGGATCTCCGAAAGTGTATGTTTCTGCCGTGTTTCGCTTCTCCTCATGTGACCAAGCATTGATGACGTCGCATGTGTTTGGGCCTTTCCGTTCTTGGTTCTATCCTTTCCTCCTTCCCCTTCGCCCCTCTGCCATCTGCTATCCTCCTTCCCTCTCTCCGTCGTCCTCGCTCTCCCCTCCCTTCGTCTCCCTGTCCCGACTTGCGCCGTCCCCGCAGTAGTTCGGAATGCCCAGCTTTTTTGATGTGAGACGTAAGCGGAGGGCAACAACATGTTATTATTCCGTCTCTCTCGCACTCCTCCCCCCTTCAAGAGTAGTGGGGGATCGGAGTTGAGTTGTACGAGTGCATATGTTTTTGCCCCTCCACTTGATTACATCAAGCGAGAACCGCGCCCTCAATGCGGGTTGCTGGTAGTGCTCGGGATAGCCTTTTGAATTTGCTTTCGTGTCTCAGTATTTCAGTTTTTTTCTGCGCGTTTTTAATCAAGTTGCGCTCCCGCGCACATCCGCCACCGCGCAATTGGAATGTAGCCAGGGTGCCTGGCTTTCCCCATCGATGTGGCTTTGCATGGCTTGGCCACCTCTGCTTAGAGAACGCGCTGAAAGCGGTGCACAAGTACGGGTGCACATGTGCGAACGCAGGCAGGATCAATACTTCTGTTCTCCTGGCACAGCCAGCGGGAACGTTCGCTGTTGCTTGCAAGCCAGCTGACGGGCAGGCGGCGAACGAGGGCGAGGATAAGGAGGAATAGCAGGAGAAGGAAGAAGGTTTTTCTCCTTTCAGTACGCCGCTTAATGCCGGATGGGCGAGTGTCGCGTGAATAGGGTGCGGCTTGGGCATATAGTTGTGTTCAAAACAGACTGTCACGTGCCTCATCTTGGTCGCCGGGGTCTTTTCTACGAAACCGAGCACTTCAGCAGCGCTACCAGATGAAACGGCCGTGGCATGGCATGGATCTTGCGATACTTCTTGGGAGCCTTCGTGGGCATGTTGAGTGTCTTTCAGCTGACTCTGGAATGTATTTGAGGTATCCTGGGCCATGGGGCCCTGGGGGAGGGGGTCCTGGGGCCATCTTGGGGGCCCCAAGGCCGCCTGGAGAAGGTCTTGGGGCCGTTTTGGGCCAAATCTGGGGCCATCTTGTGCTTATGTCGGGTCGTCTTAAGGGCCATCCTGTATTTGTGGGTCTTCGGCGGGCGGCGACGTGGAGTACATGGGGCGCCCGTCAGGGCAGTCCAAAGGATGCCTTCAGGCCATCCAGAAGCCATCTTGAGCCCATCGGCAACTTCGGCTTACCGACGACACTTGTTTTCTCATTACCTTTGATGGCCTCGCGTGGCCCGATGGAGGGGTCCTTGGGGACCTCTTCGGGCTGCCAGGGGCTTGTCAGCATGCTGACAATCATGCGATCGCAAACATGGATCAAGGGGGAGTGGATTAGCGACGGGTCCCGTTTCCATGGGAAATCGCGGATTTCCGCCGCCGAGCGAGGCGGCACCGGCCATTTTGGTGGGGGCACCTCCCCTGATCTATGGATTTGGCGACCGCGCGCCAGATCCATGGATCGCTAATCCATGTTTGGCCCCCCCCGACAAGGGTCCACGAATTGTATTAGGGTTTCGTTGTGTCGTCAGGGGAGATTCTCTGGCCGAGGTGGGACATCTTGCGGCCGACGGCGGAGGATCATGGGTGCGTACAGCTGTGCTGTGCCATGCCGGGCCGTCTTGAAGCTTGCTCGATGAGGTGATCTTTTTTGTTCATTGTTTTTCCGATCGGCGCGGGCCCCACCTCCCCCCCTCCCCTCCCCCATGGAGTAGATCTTGGCTGTTTTGTGGCGCCTTTTTCGAGCGGGAGGAGTCTCCCCCAGAAACCGCACTGCTGCAAACACTGGCAGTAAGCAGAGGTCCGGAGTCAGACCCCCCCTTCCCCCCCTTCTGCCCAGTGTCGATACGCAGAGTAAGAAAACGCTGACACAGTGCATGTCATGGGACCGTATGGAGCGCCCTTGAGGGCAGGGTCGTCCGGCCTCCGTGCACGAGTGGAATGAGCTGTTCTCCAGCGCCATGCCCATAAGGAAGAAAAGGTCGGCGATATTCTGTCCTCAGCAAGCGACCCTGCGCTGGGTGACGGTTTCGTAGGGGGCCTCAGTCATGAATGAGCGACGGTTCTTGCCAGTTGGTTGACTGCACAACACAAGACGTACGCCCATTGCGTTGCAGACGCGGTGTCGGATACCTGTAGCGTAGCGCCCTGATCCAGCGCGTGCAGAACTCCTGTTTGCTTGCATCGCATCAATACTGTGAAGGGATGGCGGCCGTTGCCGCCGACCCTGAGGGAGGAGCCCGAGGCGTCTGGCAGGCAAGGAGTCGAAGGGGAAAGCTTTTCCCAGGGAGGGGTTCTTCCTCACGGTGGGGGGTCACAAGCCCCAGGACCCCCCGCCCTCACCCCTCCTTGCCCCCCCTCTCCCCCGCCCGCCCACCCCATCCCCCCCCCGCCCCCCCACCCAACCGGCGGGGAAGGGATCAAAGGGAAGGGACTTTCTTTCGAATCGATGACGGCGTTGCTCGACTTAGGACGTGACGTGACTCGATGGCTGGGACGTTTGAAGATGAGTGATGGGCTTGTTTTCCACCACAACCACCACCACCACCACCATAAGTTGGAGGGGGGAAGGACGTGGATGATGAGATGAGTTATGGATATTGCGACTGTGTCGGTTTCAGATAGGATTTAAGTTGATCGTGCTGCTCTTCTGGCCTGCTGAACTTTGCTGTAAGCTTTAGGCCAGATCCCCCGATCAATACATTTTCGACAAATGAACTTTGCGACTGCCAGATGGTCTACCGTCGCACCGTTTGTCGCAAAGCTTCCACAAGTGCCACAGAACCACACTGCAACGGGGGTCGGCCTGAAAATAACGCCATCAATAGCCCTCAAGTCGAAGCGCGGGGTATCTAACCAAACCTTCCGCCTAGCTTTGGTCGTGGAACTCCCACATTTCAAACACGGGAGACCATTTTGCAGACAGCGAATGTAGGGTCGAACATTCTTTGCACACTACAGGCGCGGGTGGCCCGGGCCCAGGATTCCTGACACGGGTTCCTCGGGGCTCCTCGGCCGCCAGAGCCTGCTCGGCTTTTAAAGTTTCGAGGGCGGGGAGCAGAATTCGCATGCGGACGGCGAAAGCCATCTTCTCATTCACATTAGACTTGACAGCTGCTGGAATCCGTACCGCTTTGGCAGCGGTTTCTGCCAGCTTCTGGGGAGCAGCGTTGCCGACAGTCAAATAAAGAGGCGCTCTACTGGAGGACGTTACGAGCTTTCTGATGGGAATATACAAACAGAACTGTGCATTGCAAATCCGGCTTCCGCTTTAAAACCTGACCTATTTGATGCCACAAATTCTCATTCTCCCTTTCAGGGGCGAAGGCTTTGCCACAAGACCACCCTGAGCAAACGCTGGAGTTGTCGGTAGTATACATCACCACCCCATCAGAGCCTCCTAGTGATTACAGAAAGCTGTAAAGCTCTCCACGTGCCACGGTCTGTTGGGGTCCAGGGAGGCCTCCCACTTTGACGCAGATAGCTGCATATTCTCAGACATGTCTGAATATTGAACAATGCCACATCCTACCCTACGGAGTCGAGGGTCACTTGTATCTCCGCCCCCGCCGGAGTTCCCGCAGAGGCAACCGGGGGCCAGCTCGGAGACCCGACCGAAGCAATGATCTTCGAACGCCTCGACGCCCTCGCTCCGCCGATTGACCCCGACGGCGACCCAGGACTGGGGCAGAGGGCCTCGGTGCCAGAAGCAAGGTTCAACCTCATGTTGGGAATAGGCACGTGGGGCACAAGCCCACCAATGATGTGGCCCACGGGCAGGGACGGGCGGAGCGGTGACGGTGGCAGCGACGACGGCGGCGACTCATGCGAAAAAGCTTTTCACGAACGTTGACGCATAGCGTATCCCAGCCAGATTTATCGCCGCTGAGGTGCTGCGTGAGGCTCCGCCTAGCCGCTTTGGGTGAGGCTGCGCCCCGCTGCTTTAGGTGAATTTGTCGCTGCGTGCCCCGCTTTGACTGGACTCGCCGCTGGCGCGCTCGCGTGCGGCCGCTGACTAAAAAGTATCCCAGCCAGGAGGAAGAGAAAGAGGAGGAGGAGGAGGAGGAGGAGGAACACCAGTGTAAACCCAAGGGCCATCAACGATGTTGAAATGAACCCTCCCTCCAAGTTCCCTCTTCATGGGCCCCTACAGCGGCTCACTTCCATTGAGAGAACTGCCTCGTTGGAAGACGCGCGTTCGAATATCCTGGAGCGTGCCAAAACATTGTTCCAGTGATTTCAACGCCACGTATCAATCTGACTGTTGCGTCTTGGCGATCCGGAATCGTGCCAGAAAGCAATTTGTGGGACTTCACCACCGCGAATCAGCATAAGTGTTACGCCCGCAAAATCTGGAATCCGTCCAAAACACCAATTCTGGTACGTCGATCATGGGAGCCCGTGGAACTCTTGCAAATTTTGAGAACGAATGTGCGCGACAGTAAGGCGATAACCACATTTTGGAAACCACCCGCCCTCAATCCATGAAGCTCTTGGAACTGTTTGGAAATGGTTCGCGCGGAGCTAAGGCGAGAGCAACATTTCGAAAACGGCTCACCCTCAATCCGCGAAGTTTCTGCTACTCTCGAAAACGAATGTGCGAGGCGCTAAGGCGAGAGCTACATAGACCACCCGCCGTCAATCCGTGAAGCTTTTGCAAATGTTGAGAAAGAGTGTGCTGGGCGCTAAGGCGAGAGCCACATTCCGAAAGCGGCCCGCCCTCAATCCGCGAAGCCCCTTCTAATTATGAAAATGAATGTGCGCGGCGCGCAGGCGAGAGCTACAGTTTGAAAACCACCCGCCCTCAATCCGTGAACCCCCTTGCAAAGTTTGAAAACGAATGCGCGCGGCGTAAAGGCGAGAGTCACATTTTGAAAACCACCCGCCCTCAATCCATGAAGCTCTTGCACTTTTAGCAAGAATGTGCGCGGCGCTGAGGAGGGAACCACATTTTGAAGAGGACCCGCCTTCCATCTGTGAAGCGGCTTGCATGTTTAAAGCTTCAGACTATGGTGAGGAATTCTCAGGCGAAGTGCCCGTCCTGCCTTAAAAACTGGCCCCGGGTTCGGCAGGGGGAACTTATCGACAAGGAGAAAAAATGGAAGAGTCGGGGGACGACGAATTCAGAAATGATGCCTGATCAGGGAGGCGTTGCCGAGCCATCGCGAAGCCATCGTGAAGCCTCGGACGCCTCAGACACCCATCGGAAGCAAAATGAGACGAAGGCCAACACGTTGCTTCCTTTGGTGTTTGAAGGGTCTTGGGCTCTCAGGGGGCATCGTTGGGAAATTCCGGGGCCGCGTTGAGGCTGGAGACACGTTGGAGGCGATCTAGAACCATCCAGAGCTATATTGCGTCATCTTGGAGCCATCCTGGGCTCTATGACCGCTCCCAAACCTCCTTTCCAGATCCAGGAGGAGGTGGGAAGTTCCCAACGGAGACGCCACAAATTGTCACGCTCCCTCCGTAGCCGTTTGGGCTTAAATTTGAAACGCGCCCTTGGTGCTTCAAGATTGGACGCAGCCGAGGGGAAGGGCCCGAGCGCCCAGTTCACACGTGCGCGACTTCAGGGGTCGCCAAGGGCCCGCCTGTCGCCACAACGTTACGCGTTCAACGTTTCGGCTGCTCTCGTTCTCAGTTTTTCTTTCTGCCCCCCGCCGCGATGGGGAAATCTCGCCGTGCTGACCGAAGGCCCCCCGCCCGCTTTTCCTCGCCATCGTCCTCCTCTGCCGCCAGACGTTTTGTGAGCCGAAGTCCTGCTGACCATCCCGATGAGGCCCCGGTGGCTCGCCAACTTCGCGATGTCTCAGGCACTATCATCGATGCACCAGATGATGATGCAGAACACACAAGACATGGTCGATCTGAGGACATCTGTTAGTTCCAGAATGTCATGGTGTGCTCAGTTAATTATCCGACCAAGTCGCGCTGCTTGGTCAAGTCGTGAAGTGGAAGCATGACGAGCTGCAGAACCAATTCGCTCACGCCCACCGTACCCAAGATGTGAAGATCGACCAGCGGCAATTCCTCATCCAGAATCCCGCCTCGGCGTTGTCGGCGGACGTCCCAGATTTTTCCACCGGGCGTGATGACGTGGAACGCCAGCTGAAAGTCCTCGCCGACCGTCAGAAGATCTCAGGGGCCCAGATATGTGAGATGTTGTCTCCAGCTACGCCGCCCACTCCCGCTTCGAGCGCTGGCCCCCCCGCCAGAAGCAAAGGCTCGCGCCGCGACGCTGTGGACGAGAGCCAGAATGACACCTGTAAGTTAGTTCTGTAGGTTTCCCTCGCCCGCTCCTGGCGCGCGACCGCCGCGATATCGGCTTGGCCTGTATCAAAGCTTTCGCCCCCGCCGCCGACCAGTCTCGGTTTCTTGCGCGTGGATTCGACCTCTCCAAAAAGGTCGCGCTGCCGTTCGAGAGCTCTCGCGGCCGGCACCTTCTTAGACAATGTCATGAAAGCTGGTGGCGCACGGGCCGCCCCTGACCCACTCGCGTTGCGCCTCAGGAGAGACCTCCCAGCTTTTTCTTTCGCCCGGGAGGATCAGGGCCCGCCTTGGCGAGGCCCTTGCCCCCAGAGGGATCGAGGTGTGGAGCGCTGGACTAGGGGGCTCGGTTTTGCTGGTGCGTCGCGCGCGCGCGCGAACCCGTTTCCGCTGCAAAGGTCGCAATGTCGAGTGAGCAGAGCATGGAGATGCGCGTTGACAAATGCGCTTTTCTTGAATTCGGCATTCAGGATCGCATCGCGGCGACTGGGCAGGCCGGGGCAGTCGCGCTCCGCCGCCCCTTTCTCGCGCTGAGGAAGGTTGTTTTCCATCTCGGGTCCCCCCCCCCCCCCTCCCTGTTCCTTCTGCCTCCCCCCGCCTCCCTCTCCTTCTGCGCCTGGAACGCAGGCGCGCTCTTCGCCTCGGTGAAGACGAGCTCGTGGCGAGCTCGAGAACGTTATCATAAGTGCGCGCCCCAATGCAACCAGCACGACGCAATCACCGTGCACGAAACACATGGACACGAAGGAGGTATCGCAGAATTGCAGCACTAGCTGCTTGGACTTATCTTCGGGCCTTCCCTCTTCGCGGATTCTACGCGCGATGGGGGGCGTCGTCTCTGCGATGGGTCCGCCCGTTGCCTCGCTCTTCTCTCGCGTCGCGCGCGCGCGGCCCTGATCGCTGGGGGGGGGGGGGGGCTTGAGAGTATGCTTATCGGGGAAGGTGGGAATCTGATTGTCTACAATCTTCACCTGCCGAATACATCCGACTCTCTCGCTCTCTAGTGGCGTTCTCTTTGCGCTTCAGCGCGATCGCCTCCGCCGCCGGGAGAGCTGCGCTGAATTTGCAGCGCGTGTGATTTGCATGGGAGATTGGAACTCGGTCTTAGAGGAGGAGGGGGGGCTCGCTGGGGGCGGGGGCGGAATGTCGGCAGGCGACGCTAGCCACTCTCGCAGCTCCCACCGCCTGCCCCCGCATGTGATCCAACTTTTCCAGAGCCAGGGAACCGGGAGGGGGGGGGGGGCGTTGCGAATGCGCCGCGGTTAGACCGCATCTACGCCGCGCTACCTGCTGCCCTGGTCCGCGATGTAACTAACTCGACCTCTGCGATTGGATCCCTAACGTCATCCATGTGTAGCGACCATATGCCAGTTCGGGCTACTGTGTCTTGGCACTCCCCCGACGCCCTGCGCCCCTGCCCCCCACCCACACACGCGCACACACACACACACACACACACACACACACACACACACACACACGCACGCACGCACGCACACGCCCGCGCGCGCCCCGCCCGCCGCGCACGCGCGCGCGCACGCGCGCGCACGCCTGGATCGCTGGGGCGCCTGAGTTCGGACAGGCGTCGAAAGAGATGATCGGAGATATCCCTGAGGAGTGAAATGCGTGGGCTGAGCTTGAGACGGCGAAATATCCACTGTCTCTGACGCTGGCAAAGTTGCGAGAAAGGCGCTTCGCATGAGGCCTGCTGTCGCCCGTCGGGAGAAGCGCCATTGGATTCTGCGCGCTCTTCGCTCTGTGTCGCGTGGTGATGTGGATGGAGTCTGCCTCTCTCTTCGATGTTGCCCACGTTTGCAGGCCCATTTTGATGGGCGCGGATGCTGCCATCGCGTTGCTGGTCTCTATCGGCCTGTCTTCTGCATCTATCGCCAGATTCTCGACGGGGAGGAGGAGATTAATGGGGCCCCGGCGATCTATGCAAGCTATGCTCCGCGACGGAAACAGCTTGGGCAACATTTTCGCGGGCGCGCTGTCCTTGGCGCTGTCTTTACCACTGGGGGTGAGGCGTCTTCCTTCGCCGCAGCGCGATGCGGAGCACGCCGCGCCGCGCGGGGGGAAATGTCGACGCTCTTGCCTGAGAAGTGAACATCGTAGCTTGAAAAGCCACCCAGTGCTCTCAATCTCCACAGTCATTATGAAGTAAGACACTGCGTGCGCCCTCTGGAAACCAGAACCCGACCGAGCGCCGAGTTCTCGAATCTATATATATATATATATATACGCTGCCTCGCACCACCCCCACGTGGCCGACGCCGTGGCGCCTCGGCCAATGCCCGAACAACTTCCGACCGCGATTTGGCAACTTTGTTCTGCAGGGGTGCCTCGTGGAATGCGGCCGCCCGCCGAGCGCGCCGCCCCCGGATGCAAGGGGCTGCCGCGCGCGAGACTGCGCCCGGAGGTTGCCCATGGTGACTGGACATGGCGGACTCGAGTGTCGAGGCCCACCCTGCGTGCGCAGCCGAGGCGTGGAGCGCGCGATGCCCTGCAACTCGCATTGCCAGCGAATCGTGGATAGCAGGCCAACGCGCGTGAGCTTCATTGCTTTGGGGCGATCTGAAATTGAAATCAATGCGATTTTGACCCCAAATCCAAGGGTCCGACGGGGTGCGACAATCCGGGTTCCTAGTTCACGACTCGGCAACAATGAGCCCCCCGTTTTCAGGAACGACACCAGACTGGGCGCTAACTTCTACTGGGGGGCAGTTGCCGCTGGGGGGCTCTGAAAAGGGCTCCGGCACAGATTCGTCACTCCCGTTGGGCTGGCCTGGTTTGACTGCAGACGCTGACGCCGCAATAGGACCTGGCGGTGCGACCGAGGAACTATTGGCAACCGCGACGTCCAGAGGCTTCCGTGAGCCCCGCGCGCCCCGAGGACGCCGGCGTAGAACAGGTTTCCTCGGCCCGCGGGCCCCTTTGATCCTGGCCCACAACGGGCGAAGGCTTCAGGCGCAACGGGCGCGGGGGAAAAAAAAACAACAACACAACAAAAACAACATTTTCATATTCGGGGTCCTGAAAGATGCCGCCGAAGAGGGCTCGCGCTTCGTCGACAATTTTTTCCTTGGCGATCGAGGCCTTGACCGATCGCCCCGCCTGGGGTCCGGCGCGGGCAAGGTGACTGGCCGACTCGCCTGGGGAGCTTGCCTGCAATGGCGAGAGAACGCGCGAGCAATTGCTGGCAGCTGCGTCGCAGCTTCAAGCGCAGCCCGCAGCGCGGCCCCCGCGGGGCGCCGTGGCCCGCTCGAAGATCCACCGCGAAACTATCAGCTCCAGGCCCCGCGGTGAGGACGCAGATGCGCGGCTATCCCTTGGCCGCGGCGCAGGCGACCTCCGCTTCGGACCTTCGAATTCGCCCATGTACTCGTTGAAAGAACTGTGACCGCTGAGTCGCTTCGGGGGTCATATTGAAGTCCCCGATGCACTGCCAGGGTGGTTGTAGCGCTCGAAGGAATCCTCCGAGCCGATGGGGGCGCTGCAGGTTGGCGCCCCGCATGCCCATGGGAGGATGTCCGGGTGCCAAAACCGCCACTGAGTCGGACTGGACATGAACGATCACTGGGATAAATGCATCGTAACTGCTATGGCCATCAGCGCAAAGATCTGGCTAATCTTCGGCTGCCATTGGAAACCGATGGAATTGACAGTGTTGGCGACAAAGAACGGCTTCTCCTCCTTCATGGGCATGGTCACGTTTGGCCTCTGTGTTGCCGTGCCCCGTGCTCCGTGCCAGGGTAATAACATGCTTGAGCTCGAGCGAGCGGACTGTGGTTGCCAATTTTCTTATTCAACGAGTATCCGATGTGTGTTTCTACCAAACCAACAAAATCGACTGAAATAGTTGACTGATTAGACACCAGCGACTGGATATGCTCCCCAAACCTCCTTTCCAAAACAGGTACACTTGGACAAGCAAATCGTGCGGCATTCACCTGTGCTACTGCCATCGACTGGATGATCTGGATCGATTAGCACTGTGCCACACTCTTGCGAAGTACACGACGTACCCGCAACTGTGGATTGACCAGCAGTACCCGACCCTGACGACATTGAAGTGGCCGTGGACGAGGAGGTACAAGGCGCGCTGCCGCCTGCGGCTGCAAGCGGGCTCGCCGAAGCGGAGGTGCTAGCCCCAAGGCCAGCATCCGCCGCCATCTGGCGTCACAACACGCCAGCGGGCGCCCCGCCCGCTGCCGCCGCCACTTGCTTCGCCGCCTCGGCCGCCGCGACCTTGGCGGCGTTGAGCTCCCGCGCCCTGGCCGCCAGGGCCTCGTCGGTGAGCCCACCGCCGATGCCGCTGTCGACGGTGCCAGCAGCGCCTCTCGCTGCCGCGCTGTCGGCGGGCGCAGGCTCCTGCCCTGCCGCCGCCGTGCTGCCACTGCCTGGCTGGGCATGGCCAAAACAAGAGGAGGAGGAAAAGGAGAAGGAGGAAAAGGAGGAAGAGTAGGAGGAAGAGGAGGCGGAGGTATTGATGCAGTCGTGCGTGTGCCTCCGCGCATCCCCCTCCGCTGTCCTCCACCCCTCGCCTGCCGCTCCCCTTCGCCCTCGCCTTTTCATCTCGCCGTCCCCACCTTTGCCTGCCTGCACCTCCATGCCCCCCCCGTTCATCTTTATCCCTTCCTTCCTTTTCCCCTCCATCTCTGGCCCCACAGCCCCCTCCCAAGACCTCCAGGGCCACAGTCTGGCCCGCGGCGTGGGCCCCCGGAGTCCTGGCCCCCTCTCTGCGGGACCAGCGCTCCGTCCCGGGCCTCCCTGCGCTGCCGACGGGCCCCGGTGCCCGCGGCGAGCCTCTGGAGGCCTGCGCCGGATGTGCAGCCAGGAGCCGACCGCCCCGAGCTCTTCGTCGCGGCGAGGGAAGCCCAGAAGCTCCCCGCCCTCGCGCAGTTGTGCGCGACCACCGCCCAGAGGATCAACTTTTCGGGGACTTCGATTTGCGGTGGATATGGACAGATTCGGGGCCCCAGGGGCAAAAACATATCCATATCCAACGCCCGCTGGGGCACCGGGGCGTCGGTTCCAAGACGTCGGTGCACCCCCGTCCTCACGTGAGCGCTCTCCCCCGTCGGGGGGAGGGGGGGGTACAGGGGGGGTCCCGGGAGGTGGCAGGGGAGACGGGGGGAAGGGTCATATACGCATCCCCCCAATGGCCTTGGACCCCCAGAAAGTCCCAAGACAGGCCAAGAGTACCCCAAGAGGCCCCCGAAATGGTCCAAGAGGGTCCACAATCGCCAACCGATCGATCCCAAACGACTTCAAGCTGCCCAGGACCTTCCCCCGCCCCGCGGCCGCCCCTTCCCCCCTTTTCTCCCGCTCTTGTCGCCGGACAATTGGCGCCCGACGCCACCCGGCCCGCCCGAGCGCGCGTGCGGACTGCCTCTGCCGCGCTGCGACGTCCCAAGTTCCCCCTGTATCCCCCTCCTGGGGCGCCCAGGAGCTGCCCAGCAGGAGCTGCACGCGAGCCGAAAAGACACTCTCTGGGAGCTGCGCGAGCGCTTGCGGCCCACGTGCTAGGAGGAACGGCCAGGAACGCGCTTCCACGGGACACGCTGCGAGCTCCGGCAAGGAGCTGCGAGGATGCCCGACCGGCAGCCATGGACGCGAAGCTGGCCCAGCCCAGCATGCCGCCTTCCTCTCTGGAGGTCCTCAGCTAAATCTATCGAGGAACGAGAAGTGGCACCAACTCTTTTTTGTCGGAGGTCCGCGCGGATTTTTCGGATCTGCGCTGGACCACTTCCCTGGCGCGCGGAGCGCGCCAGGGGCGGCGCCGCAGGCGCCGCCAGGGGGCTCCAGCGCCGATCCGAGAAATCCGCAATGACTTCCGAGAGTCTGTGCTTTTTCCACTTGTTGTTCCCCGACTCCTTCTCGGCCCTCCTCCTCGCTCCTCCTCGCTCTTCCCGCTCCTCGATCCTTCCCTCCTCGATCCTCCCCACCGATCCTCCTCGATCCTCTCTTCGCTCCTCCTCGCTCCTGGATCCTCCCTTCCGTGATCCTCCTCCTCGATCCTCCTCCTCGATCCTCCTCCTCGAGCTCTCCCGGACGGAGCCCGTGCGGCAGAGCGGGGTCCCGGCGCGAGCGCTTCTGGCGCGAGCTCGGCCTCGCCGCCGCGCTCGCCCCTTCGGCGGCCGCGGCGCCACTGCGGTGCCCACTGCGGGTCTCCCCCGGCCCCCGGGTGCCGCGCGGTGCGAGGCCGGGGAGCTGTGGCTGCACGTGTCCAGGCCGCCCGAATCCGCCTCACAAATGTTGTGCTACTCGAAAGCCCTGGGGAGTGGCCGAGGGTCCTGGCCGTGTGCTCGGCGTACGACACTACACCCCTGGGGCGCTGCATCGGCGATGCAGCGGCGATGCTCTAGGCCTCCTAGATGGGGTCGGAGTAGATGGGGTCGGAGGATCGCGCCGCATCGCCGATGCATCGGCGATGCGGCTCGATTTGGGGCCTAATTTTATATATCCACGCCGACGTCGCCGATGCATCGCCGACGTCTCCAGTGCATCGCCGATGCATCGCCGATGCATCACCGATGCATCGTCGATGTATCGGCGATGCGGCGAGATCCTCTGACCCCATCTACTCCGACCCCATCTAGGAGGCCTCTAGATGCGGCTCGATGTGGAGCCTGCTTTTTTCCACGCCGACGTGGCCGAGGTATCGCGGACGTCGCCGATGCGTCGGCGATGCGGCTGGATCCTCTGACTACTCGGACTCCATTCGGGATGCCTCTAGATCTGTCGGCCACGCGCAGAGGGGGGTCAGGCGTAGGGGGGAAGGCTTCTTAGAAGCAGCCTTCTTCTAAGAGGCCTCCCCCCCTCATCCCTACTACCCCTCTGCGCGCCGTCGCCGCGGCGAAAACGGCGCCGACGTCGACGTCGAGAAGTTTGGGCCCGCGCCTGGGGGGGCCGGTCTTCCTGGGCCTCGGGAGGCGGTCGAGAGGTGGACGTACGGTAGGTTCGCGCCGCGTCGACCAGTGGCGACCCCGTCGCTGGCGTTCAATGTTGAACGCCGCCAGCGACCCAGAATCGGTCGATATTGAACGATAGGTTGAACGATCCCCGCGGTGTCAGGAACCAACGCGGGGGTCGACACGACACGAACCTGCTGTATGCGGGCTCCCTGGGGCCCAACTATGGTCGGCCCACCCTGTGGGTGCGCGTGCATCTTCGGCGGAGGAGATGCACACGTTCCTGCCTCGCACGTTGCCAGCCTTGTCTGGGACGAGTTCCGTGAGCGACGATGGTGAGCAGGTTCGCGCCGCCACGACGCGGCGGCGGCGGCGCCAGTGCGTGCTTTCCAAGGCTGGACGCCGTGCGGGGGGCCTCGTATCGGGCCCCAGGACCGACAGAGAACAACTGCCTGCGTCGCGAAATCCACACGAGTTGGGGGTCGCCGAAAGTGTCCCTCGCCCCCGCTGCCTCCAGCTTTTCGCCTCACCTGGAGTCCCTGGAGCACAGGGGCCTCCTCGGGCCAGGGACAGTCCGGGGACACCTTGGGCCAGGGACACTCTCTGGCAGCCCCCGGAATCGGGCCCGACACAGCTCACGTCGCGAAACCCCCACGAGAGGCGGGGGCGACATGCTCCCGGATATCTCCGAGGACGGAGCTTGCTCAGGAAACGGTCGGCCCGAGGTCCTCGTGCTTTTCGGATGTTCTTGTGCATCTTGCGAGAGGGCACCCTCGGTGATCTTATGGTTTGGGGTGTTTTGGCCGGCGGAGAACCCCATGTACTTGATTGATGTTCGTCTGTCCTAGGTCCGGCCATAGTGGCCCATGCTGCCTCGTCGAGGCAGGCGGCCGCCAGACCCACGACCCCTCGCGGCCAGGACCCCTGCGCTGCGACGATGTAGTGGATGCGGGCACGCTCGGCCGTTGCGCGGATGCCCTGTGCGGCGCTTGCCTATGAGGCCGCGCGCGTCAGGTTTGTGTTGTGTCGACGCGGCTGCCAGCCCGCCGCGGGCGTTCAAGGTTGAACGCCACCAGTGGCACAGGATCGGCCACTATGGAACGATCTTGCGGTCGGAAGGTGCCGATCGTTCAAGGTTGAACGATCCACGCGGCGTCATAAACCAACGCCGAAGTCGTCATGGCACGATTCTGCTGTGCCTATCAGGTCGCGTGCTCACGGGATCGTGGTGAGGCATTCGGGCCGCGAGGGCACGGATATGGGCACGCTCGTCGCTCGTGAGACTGCGCCTGGTTTTCCCTCCTCGCAGCGTCGTGCTGGTCTCGGCCTCTCCTGAATGGAATTCTCCCGGGGCTCCCTTCACGGGCGGCCGCGAAATCTGCGCGATGCCACCAAACGGTTGGAGCCCCCTGAGACCGACCTTCACCCGCACGCGCTCTCCCGTGCAGGTGGACGCGCGAGCGCGCGCCGGCCGGTGGCCTGGCCCGCCAGCCCGTCCTCGGTCGTTTCTCCTCGTGACGCTTGGTGCTCGCCTTCGCCGTGTGGGGGCTGCGTGTAGAGAAAGGGGTGCGTTCCCTGCTGCCTGCTCTTCTCTGAGATCCGGGCGTTGCAGTTGGTCTACGCTGCGCGCTCTCGCCAGCGTTCGTGCCCCAGGGGCCCTCACAGACTGTGAGGGCCCCAGGGCGCCACGGGAAGGTTGGGTCGAGGGGTCCAGTGATGTTGTCTCACGATGTTCGAGGTTTTCGCTACGTCGGATCTCGGGATTCTTCTGAAGGGTTTCTCCGATGGGTTGACCCGTCCTCCTCCTCCTCCTCCTTCTCCTCCTCCCACTCGCAGGGGATTTTGCAAGTCGTACCCCACGGCTCCTTAGCGGGCGTTTCGACGTTGACCCTTTCATGCGGATGTCCTGTCCTGTCCTCCTCCTCCCTCCTCCTCCTCCTCCTCCTCCTCCTCCTCCTCCTCCTCCTCCTCCTCCTCCTCCTCCTCCCCCCCTCCCCTCCCTCCTCCCCTCTCCTCCTCCTCCTCCTCCTCCTCCTCCTCCTCCTCCTCCTCCTCCCCCTCCCTCCTCCTCCTCCACGGGTCGCCTACGGCCCTGGGGGAAACTGTGCAGGTTTTTTGTGGGTCCAGCGGTCCGAACACGCGCTCTCGCCCGCAATCTTTGTGTATGCGCGCACGCTGCGTTGCGCGTGTTCGCTTCTACGCGCGCAGAGCGCATCACTTCCGTTCTGATGCTGCACGTGTCAAATGCGTTCGCTGATTGCCATCGCGCGCGTGATGTTGCTCCTCTTTGGGTGAACATACACTTGCCCATATGCCTGCCGTTTTGACTCCCCGTCTGCCTGTACTTGCTTGCTCACCCGCCAGGCCGTCTGCTTGCTCGCCTGCAAGCATCCTGCCTCTCGTGTGTCTCCGCCTGCACACCTGTCTTTGTGCCGCGGCATCTCGTGCCCCACCCTGCGCTGTTTGCGACGGTCCTGGACCTGCCAGAACCTTCCCTTGCCTTGCCTTCGTGAGTTGACAATTGGCCCTGGACATCATCGTCCTCGGCGAATCCTAAGGTTCAAATTCTACCAGTGCTATCTGTGTAAGGTGCTGGACGGGACCCCTGCTCGAACGGGGGCCCTCCTAGGCTTCAACAACTAGGACTCGAACGTACAGCGCGTCCCCCAAAGGCGAGACGCGAGTCGGGCTCCACACAAGTTCAAGGATAAGTTGTTTTCTCATCTTCCTTCAGTCCTGTGATATTTCCGCATGCAGGGGCTTTCGCAGTCATGCGTCTTCGGTGTTGTCCTCCAGGCCACCCTGAAATTTCAAACACGGTGTATCCTATGATTTGCATTGTTTCTTTGCAGGAGGGAGGAAGAGAGAGAGATTAAGAGCAGGACGGAGGAGCCCCCCCTTCATTCGTATTGCTCCCCTTCATTAATCTCGTCGCTCCCGCCCTCCTCCCTTCCTCCTCGCTCCCACCATTCCTCCATCCACATTTACTCAATCTGAATTCCTCTGCCCTCTCTCCCTGCGCGGTGTCTTTCCTTTAGAGGATTGCGCCATTCTGCCGACCCCGAGGAGAGGCGATATGCGGCTTCCGATTTCTCGTACGTCCTCCTGAGCTTATCATGACCCTCTCAGGACTCCCTCGGGACTCTCTTCGGACCTTCTCATAAGTCTGTGATGTGTTTCTCAAGAGCCTCTTCAAGAGCCTCTAAGGAGCATTTCAGCTTCCTGGTACTGGGGTGCTTCGCTGGGACCATTTCATTTCGCGACGACGGGCGGGAGTCCGCGCCTGGGGGTCAAAGAGCCTTGCCTGGACTTGTTCTAGGGCGAGTCCTGTGAGAATTGCAGGAGGAATCCAGCTTCGGCGACGAGAAGCTCCCCGGAGGCCAACAGCAATGTCAAGAGCGTTCTCGAACCGCGCCACTCGATCCTCGGGCTCCCGCCCGCCCGTGGCTCCCGAGGGGCCGCGACAATGGCCGCCAGCCGCGCCTGGCCCCTTGCGGCCCACGCGGCGCGCCTGGGCGCCGCCGCGGGCGGCGGGATGGCGCCCGCGGCGGCGGCGGCTCCCGCGGTGGCCAGGAGGCCTGGGCTGAAGAACGCGAGTTGTATCATAGGCAGTCACAACCGCCCGGTCAGCGGGAAGGGGCGGAGAGGGGACAAGGTGGAGCAGGACGAGGAGGAGGGGGACATCAGGGGAAAGGAGGTCCGTAGCCATTTTGGTTCAAGCTGAAACCGTTGAAGTCTGAAGGCTTCAGGTTGGACGCAGGCGAGGGGCTGGCTCGAGTCCCTGCAGCCTTCCGCTGTCGATCCCTACCGGAGCTTCAGGCGCAGTGGGTCCCGTTGTGTCGCCGTCAGCTGACATGTCTTCCCCTTGCGCTCCAGCCGCTTCCGTGTCCACCGAGGTGGCCGCCTTCGTTGCCGCGCATGACGCCGCCGCGACGTTCCCTGACTCATAATAGCGGGACGCGGACAAACAAGCGAGAGCGAGAATCGAAGACCCCGTGGCGGCTGTAGGCGCTGTCCGTGAGTTTGTTGGTTTACTCGTTCTGCGTTGATGCGGAAGGTTGGGGCAATCCAGACCACCGTCACCGCCGTCGGCTCCATCGTCGGTTCAAGCCACGACGGCGCCACCAAACACATTGATGTGCGCTTCGGGCCGGTGCAGGTCCACCAGGGGGCAACAGACGAATGTGTTCGTGCATTTGAGGTGAAGGTCGCTGAGTTGGACTCCCTCCGTCAGTGTATCGAAACCGAGGAGCCGCAGGACGCAGTCGTGGACCCGTCCTCCTACCAGCACATCGACCCATGTATTTTCATTGCCCGGTGCAAATCTGTCGTCACTCTCGAATCGGTTGAAAAGGCCGTCGCCTCTTGGCTTGCCAGGTTTCAAATCGAGAAAACCGACTACCCGTTCACTTCCGACCCCGCGGGCAAGAAGTTAATTTTCAGAATCCCGGGGAACGCCGCCTGCGCCCAGCGGCAGGTTGCACAAACAGTCGGTGCGGTCAAAATGGTTTCGGGAGAACGGGAACAGTTGATCGCCCCTGCCTTGCAAGGTCAGAGGACCGAGCTGTTCATTGCCGCTGACATGTCGCCAGCCTCAAATGCGAACTGGGATTCAGACTGATGCGATGCGCCGTGCACTCGAGAGCGCGCGGGCAGGGCTCCGATATATCAGTGAGAAGCAGAAGGGGGAGGTGTCTGCTAACCGGAAACCGCACGCAAGGGCCATCCCTGCGCCAGGGGCCGAGGCGTGCAAATTTGAGCGGTGCCTGGAGAATTTGGCCGAGCTTCACATCGACAACGGCATCGTTGTTCAGCGCCTCCATGCCGATGGCGCGCCAGCCAGACCTCCTACGTGGTCTGTCTGTCCAGCACAATGCTCCGCGACTGGCGCGGACCTAGTCAAGTCCAGTGACCCCTTCTATCGACCGCGCGGGGTGCCCATGCACTCTTCCGTCATAACCATGCACTCCGAGAGCCCAAACGCGCTCTTCTTTGGCGCCTTCTCCGTTCCTCTGGTTCCATTTGCTGCAGTCCAAGAGAGCCATGTCTCCAAGCTAGAGATCAAGGGCTTCCCCTACCCGTCGAACCTAAAGTACCACTTCTTCGAGTCATTCAGTCCATGGCCCCAGGCAGAGGGCGCCGTCGCCTTCTCCCCCAGTTTCGAGCGCCGCGCAGCCCGGGCCCCTCGCGTCAACGTTTTGGGCGTCGTTCCAGGTCGAGCCGCTCGGGCGCGCGCGTCTGAACCTGGGCGGCGACGCCGCGATTGTTCGCTGCGTCGCTCATAAATAAAATCTTGGCCTTCGGCAAAGCGGCAGATTCTGGAGCGCCTTGCCGGGCGCCTGCCTCGCGCCCGGGAGTTTCCTCACCTCTGCTCGGCGCTGGTCTCGGGCGACGTCAAGTTCGCCGCGCCGCCGCCCGGGGAGGGGCCTGGCGCCGACGCGCATCGAGCCTCCCAGCGGCTACCCAGGGGCTGGCAGGCTATTCGGGGCATAGCCTGCGCGAAGGAGCTCGTGGGGGCGGTTGAGTTGGGGGGCCCGGAGACCGCTCGTCGTGTTTCCGCCGTGCGGGATGCCCACCTCCATCGACAAACAGTTTGTTCTTGTCTCAGGGTGGATGGCAGCATAGCGCAGCGTTCCCTGTCCCGGTGGCGGAGCCCCACGAACTTTTAAACCATCGTGGGATCTCCGATCATGCTCCCGCGCAAGTGACGATTTCTCCTGAGGCCCCAATGCCGCGGGGAGAGCCGCGCATGCCCTCCCAAGTTTGCGACCATAAGGAATGTCGTAAATTGTGGGGGTCGGTCGACGGGGCAGCGTGGTCTGAGGCAGCCCTCCACGCCGTTGCGTCTGCCGCTTCGCTCTGAGGCGATGCGAGAGGCCGGCGAGATCGCCAGTCATGGCATGGCCTCAGATTCCCCTGAGGCCCCGCTCGCTCGACTCACGACTACGACGGCGATCGGTCGTGCTACCGGGCGCCAAATTATTAAACGCGCTCAGCGAGTGTTGCGCTGTCGCCCGCGGGGCGAGCTATTTGCGCGGATCGACCCACATGATCGATCCGCTTGAGCCCCACCGCCGTTCCAACTCGATTCTCGAGATGATTGCGACCCAGAAACGAGCGAGACTACGAATGGCGATTGCCAATGCGAAACATGTTCCTCTCGAGCCAAGGCCCGGCGGAAATTGAGCGGCACTTTGCGACAGAGCCAGCCCTGGGCTGTTTTTGGCCGCGGGGCGGGCCTGCAGGGGGTCAGGGCAGCTAGAGGGGGGCCCGCCGTCACTGCGCCGAGCGCTGCCATCCTGGAGCCGGGGGGCTACTGGTGGCCGGTCTGCCGGGGGAGCTATCGACGCTCCTGTCGCTCGTGGTTATCGTGCCTCTGGTTTGTTGGCGCCGCTGATCCCCATTGTATTCCCATTGTTTTGTCGTCAATTGCAGCGTCGACTTGGGCGCGTTGAGGGCGGCGCCCCCGGGCCCGGGCTTGATGGGCCCTTTTTCGGGTTCGCAAAAGGGGTCCTCCGGTTTTCTTCATCTTGGACTCGGCAATGTGGATGCACGTCAGTGGGAAGCACATGCCCCCCCCCCCTTGCCATGACGTCGGCTGTGTTTCTATGGTCAGAGGTGAAGACGAGCTAGATCAGAGATGCGGTTGCACGTGGCCTCAAACCCGCCCGGTCGGCTTCGAATTGCCCTCGAAATAATTGTTTGCTGGGGTCGTTCTAGAAGGTCTTAGAAGGTGTCTGAAACATCGCATTTGCCCTTCCCAGAGGGGGCTCGCGCAAGAGGGGAACTTCGGATGGAGGGTACTTGAGGTAGATGCGCGGCGCAGGAACGTTCCGATAATGTGCGACGCAGCTCGTCCGGTTCTTACGTTGCCATCTTTTGAATGCGGCCAGGCTGCCCCATCAGTGGCTCATGCCCCTCGCTCGCGGTCGTTGTCGAGGACGTTTGCGCGCGCGCGAGATGCTTTGCCACTTTCGCGAGAGTCTGCGACCGTGCCTCCTTCTGCCCCATGGGGCGGGGCCTTGTTCGCGATCTTGAGCCTTTGTTTCTCAATGGATATGCGGCGCTGCCTGGGTGGCAGGAGAGCTGCCGCGCCTGTCGCTTCGCGAAGAGATGGTCTTGGTAGTTTGGGCTAGAGCTCGGAGTTATTCTCGGGCGCGCGCTGGCGATGCCAGAGCAGCGGTGTCTGATTGTCTGGATGTTCGTCATATGCGAGCTGTGTTCGATAGTAGTGAAGCCCATGCCTGTCTGTCTCTGCACAGATTAGCATGTTTCCTGGTTCCGCTTGCCAAGTGTCGGATCGCTGGCCCCCTCTTTCGCTTTGCATTCCACGTTCGCCTTTGTAGGTGCTGCCCCCTCGTGCTATTTCGCGAGCCCGGCGCTTTAATGTCCGAGCTGGGGGGCGGGGCCTTCCCCCCGCGTCGCGCTGGCGACGAGCTCCGCTTGCTTCGCAGGGCCAGCTTTTTATCGCGTTCCCCGATCATGCTGCTCATTGATTGGACATCGTGATTATCCTGACGGGCGTCCCGAGCTAGCTGAATATTTCGCCGGCCGTTTCGCACCCGCTTTTTGGTCTAGCCCTGGGGCCCTCCCTGCCATTGTCCTGCTTATATCTATACATATATGTATGTGTATATATATGTGTGTTACCGGAGAAAAAGCCACCAATCAGGGCGGGCTAGGGGGCTATAGGGCTGTAGGGATATTGAGCCATAGGGGTATAAAGTTATAGAGCTATAGAGCTGTAGGGCTATAGGGCCATTGGGCTACTGGGCCCCCGCGCGCACGCCCGGGCACCCGGGCACCCGGGCGCCCGGGCGCCCCCGGGCACCCCCCGTGGCACCCAGGCGCGCGGCGAAAATCGGCGCGGCCAACCTCGCCCCCGGGGGCCCCGGGGCACCTGGGCACCCAGGCGCGCGGCGAAAATATGCGGCAAACCTAACCTAACCATATGAATCCGCTAGGGCCCCCACAGAGGCAAGCTCTGATTGGGGAATACATATATATATATATATTATATATATATATATATATATATATATATAGACATATGTATTGGGCAGGTCGCCGCTGGGCTTCCCGACCTTCGGGTTCTGCGTCGAGCTGGCTCGACCGCACTCGACGCCACTCAGGAACTCTTGACCTCTGCTGCTGCCCTGCCTCGTCCTCCGCGCAATGCTGAAATGCGTGGCCAGCTTATGCGTGTTTGGCAGCGTGAGCTCTTCCCAGACGACCTCGGCGTTGTTGGGGGAGGTCCGCAGTCTTGGCTTTCTCAGCGAAGGGGCCCGTCTCCGCTGGATCGCCTCTGCGCTCGCGATTTGACCTCTCTGCGTTGCGGTCTCGGCTGCGATGCTCATGCCGCATTCGTTCACGTTTTGGGAATGCCATATCATATGTTCGACTTCGCGCTGTTATCGATCATGCTGTTCACTGTTGCCCCATCTGCCGTCTCGGCATTTACCTCGCTATCCCTCGCTGAAGTCTGACCGCCCTTGCCGCTGCTCGCATGGTTAGGTTAATCCTCGATCTCTTCTCAAGCCTCAAGCCATCTGTGTCTCTTTCATTTGAGGGGGCTCAGACAGGTGTGCCCTTTATTAAGTTCCAGCTTCAGCGGGCGCGCGCGGCGCGTGGGATGAACGGACGCCGCCGTCGCCATCGGCTACGCGCGAGGACAAGGAAAAGCGGGGTGGGGGAGGGGGGTGGGGGAGGAGGGGCACGTAGATGTGCCCCCGAGCGTCCCTCCCCATTTTTGATCTGGGTGGGCCGCGTGGGTGCGAATATGAGCGCGCCGTTCACGCCGCAGCGCGGGCTACGGGAGCGTTTCTCCGCGGGGGCGGCGCGAGGGCGCGGAGGTCATTCGGTGACTCATTCGTGGCATGGCGCGCTTTGCTTGGACGGCATTGTCACATTCAAAGTTTCACAGAGCAGCGCTGCGGCGCTTGTGCACCTTCCCCATGGCGGGGCGGGCTTCTACCCGCCAGGGTGGCGCATGACATCGTATCGTACAGGGCGCGCGCCCGCCCTGCCTGGCCTGTCAACGGCGCGCTGGCCCAGTGCCAGGAGAGAAAAAAAGGTAAACATGAACGTTTTAACAAGTCTTTCCGCCATCGCACCGCACCCGTGGGCGGGGTGGTAGTCTGGGGTCGTCCACTGCTTGTGTTGCAGTTGCTGTTGTGTTGCGTGCCTATAGATCGTGCCGATGTTATCCAGGCGAATTGGGGCCGTGAGATTGTTTCCAGGCTGCGTCCGCTGGACACGTCTCTTGGTATCTAGTGGAGGCGCGCTACAGTTGTTTGTGCGCGGTGCCCGCCCGCGTGCTGTGGCCTCTGAGGAATTATCTTGTACTTCGCGCGATGTACAGTGGGCTCGGTGCGCGTTTCCCTTAAGCGCTGTAGTCCTTTTGCGGCTCGGTGGTGACGGTGTCCCGCTGTCATCGCACATGGTTTAATGCTGGTCGTACTCGCGTGCGCTTTTCATATTCAGCGCAGCCGCCCTCATCCCCAGGATAAATATAGCCGCCGCGGAAGGGGGGAAGGGACATCACGGGCAACGGAGGAGGGAGACAGTGGATGGAGGGCGGGAGGGACGAACGGAAAGAGGGAGGGAGCTTGGAGGAGGGAGGAGGGGGAACGAGGATGGGGAGAGGAAGGGAGCATGCGGAATGAGGCAGAGCAGAGGGCGGTTGAGTTGACCAATGGGCACCCGGCGCGCTAGGGGGGAACAGGAAAACAATGCGTTTTCTGAAGTTTTCCCGAAGTTCTCTAGAAAATCGTCCGGGGGCTCTTCCAGACGCTCCACCAGAAGCTCTTCCAGGGGTTACGACACATGTTTTGTTGTATACTCTTCCAGAAGCTGTCCATTGGGGTTCATCCAGACGTTTCTGCAGAGGTTCCTCCAGAGTCTCTTCCAGAAACTCCTCCAGAGGCTCCTCCCGAGACTCGTCTAAGGGTTCTGCCGTAAATTCTCCAAGAGCAGCCGGGGGTCTCTTTGGGAGGTTTTCCAGAGACTGCTCCAGAGGGCCTTGCAGAGGCTCTTCCAGGTGCTCATCCGAAGGCCCACGCCTGCAGTCGGCCCCCCATCACAGGCAATGGCTACAGTGTCCTTCGTAGGGTCCTCCGAAGGCTCCCGCAGCGGTTCGTCCAGAGGTTTGTTCGCAGGCTCCCCCTGAAGCTGCCCCCGTGGCTCCCCTCAGTTTGTTTGTTTTTGTTTGTTTTCCTTTCTGCAGAGCGCTTCCAGAGGCTCTCCAGAAGTTCTCCAGAAGCTCTCCAAAGGCTCCTCCAGAGGCTCATCCAGAGGTTCCACCAGCGGACCCTCCACGAACTCTTCCAGGGTCTTTCTCTGAGGCTCCCCATGGTGTCCCTTCAGACGGTTCTCGAAGGCCTCTCTTCGCAGGCTCTTCCCAAGAAACTCCACCACAGGCTCGTCCAGGGGTTTCTCAGAAAACCATCCAGGAGCTCCCCGGGGGCTTCGCCAGAGGTTTCTCCATTTGCCCCCCCCCCCCCCCCCCCAAGGGTTCCTCCAGATGCTCGTCCTGACGCCCTTCCAGAGAGTCCAGCAGCAGCGCACGCCTGCGGTCGGCTCCCCATCGCAAACATTGCCCACGGTGGTTTCCGCAGGCTCCTCCTGAGGCTCCCACGGAGTCTCGTCCAGAGGCTCCTCCAAAGGCTCGGCTCCAATTTCCTCCAGAGGCCACCCAATGGTTCCTCTCAGAGGCTTTCCCAGTGGCTCTCCAGAAGCCCTCAAGAAGCTGTCCAGAGGCTCCACCAGAGGCTCCTCCAGGGGACGCCAGCGGCTTCTCCAGGGGGTCGGTCGCCCAGGGACTTCCTCAGAGGCCCCTCCAGACGCTCCTCCTGAGGCTTTTCGCGAGGGATCTCCAGAAGCTCATCCGCAGGCTCGTCCAGGGTCTCCGCTAGCAATTATCGAGGAGCTCTCCGGAGGCCCTTGCAAAAGGCTTTCCAGCAGGTTTTCGAAGAAAAGGCTCTTCGAGAGTCTATGGAAGAGCAAAACGAGCTCTTGGACATGCATTCTGCCCCGAGCGGGAACTGCATCCGCCCTCACCGTTAACCCTACGCCCAAGGCCCTGAGCGCGTGGCCGCGTGCCTCATCGGGGCTCCCGCCGTCCTCCCATATCCTTATGCCCTTGGCCATCGGCGCTAAACCTTATGCCGTGGGTTTGGAGTTTGATGGAAATCCGCCACGAGCTGGGTCGCTTCGCGCAGAGGGTGGCGGGTCTGGCCCACGCCCCCCCGGAACATGACGTTTTTTTGTAGGCTATGTGGGGCCCAAACGCACCGGGAACAAACAATTATAGTCGGGGAAGTCTCAGGCGAAAACGCTTGGGAGAGTCTCCCCCCTCGGCGGGGGGCCCACCCTCCCCAGGAAAAAAGTTTTATGTTCGGGGAAAGAGTGCATGTTCAGGACAGAGTTTATGTTGGAGCCGCATAACTCCGAGCGCCCTGAGCAAAGCGCAAGGTCCCCGGAGTGCGCGATGCCATCTTGCTCGTTCTCTGGAGGCTGTCGGGGAGAGCACCGAGATGGGCCTTCTGAGGTCGATAGGCCCTATGAGACCCATGAGGTCGACGGGCCCTATAAACATATGAGGCTGCTGGGCCCATCAGCCTTATGGAGCCGACGGGCCCCTTGAGCCCAATGAGGCCCATGCGGCGGTGCCGTCAGGGGAGCCGGCGCCGCATGCTCGCTCACTTGGGTGTTGCCTTAGTGAACTCTACGATGCCGTTGAGCTCTGTCAGCCTCATGAGGCCGATGAACCCTATGAGTGAGCCCCAGTTGCCCGCATTGGCCCTGAGAGGACTTATATCTCCAGCGGCCTAGGTTGCATGAGTTTTTTCTTTTTTTGTGCCGAATCCTTGTATATCCTTTTCCTCCCTCATGCCTAGGCCTGCTCCTTTCCCCTTCCCCTCCGCCTCCTTATCCCCCCATCGCCTCCCCACACAACGTAATCCAGAAGCCGCATTAAAGTGATCATGGAGGCCCTCTGTGACAGAGGGGGTGTTTTTCGGAGGCCCTCTGTGACAGAGGGGGTGCGTTCGGAGGCCCTCTGTGACAGAGGGGGTGCGTTCGGAGGCTCTCTGCGACAGAGTTGCTCGTCATCCCGTTCCTCGTCATCCTGCTTCTTGATTTCGGATATGTCATGCTACCACTGCGTTCATCATCTTTGCGTCTGTGATCCTCGTCGTGTTTTTCCATGCGTCCTTTTCACAATTTCCACCACATTATCCTCCGTTGCCGTTCTGGCCCGCCATCTACCTCGTCACTCTCCTTCGTCTGCATGTCCTTATTCTTTTCCGCTCTTTTTTCGCCTCCCTCTGGTTCGATTTCCGCTCTTCGTCCACTTCGTTCATTCGTTTCCAACCCCCCTTCCTTTCAAGTTCTCCGCCGTCCAATCACGTCGCGTCGTCCGCCGCCGCTATGCTCAAACCATCCCGCGCCCGTGGGATCGCCCGCGAGCACCGGTGCAGCTGGGCCCGTCGCGGCCTAACGCGCGCCTGCGCCATCGTCTTGCAATGGGCGATGCAGGCGGATACACATGGGACGGCGCGGGAGGATGGTGGGATAGCCGCAGCAGCGGCTGGCGTGGCTGGGAGGACGGCCATGATTGGTCAGCGAGGGGTTGGAGAGACTGGCGACAAGACGGGCGCGCGCCAACGGAGGACGCCAAATGGCGCGATGGCCCTGCCGCCGCAGCAGCGGCGGCGGTCTCGCCTCAACGGCCGTCTCGCTTCGCCGCGCTTAGCGTTGTGAGCCCCCGCGCCCCTGGTCTCGGCATGCCCGAATTCGATAATTTCGCGAGGGTTGCCCTCCGAAACGTACCAGAACCTGGGAACACAGTTTCAGGAGAGGGGTCGGGATCCCGAGCCGCGCCTGCGGCGCAGGAGCCCCGCGCCACCGCGGCGGCGGCGGCGCGCGGGCCCCAGGATTTTGAGAAGTTTGATGTTAATTATTTTTTGAGTTATGAAGAGAGGCTCGGCACTTCGTTTCAGCAACACAATCAAGCGTTGAAATGGTGGCGCCATCTGAATGAAGACCCAACTGCCCCGTTCGAGTCAGAAGCCAAGTGGTTTGACAATGCGGAGCCCACCATGGTCGCTGTTTGCGACCACGGTGCGAGGACGAGCTTTGGTTTCAAGAGCGACGAGGAAGTCCCTTGGCGGTGGCAAGAGATGGTGGCGACGCTCAGGGAGGAAGATATCAGGGAGGTCGTGGAGGGGCCCCGCAGCAGCGGGGCTCTGATCGGCTGTTCCCTCGAAGTCCGGCCAAACAGCTACGACCGCATGCGTCAGAGTATTGTGCGCGCGACAGTTCGCGGGGCAGCGGGTGAAAGTGAAGCTGCCGATGTGGGATTTCGTGTTGCACCGCGACGACGGGACAGGCGTCCGTTTACACCCGCACTGGGGCGACAGGAAGGTCGAAGCTCTGCCCCTCGTCCCCCGCGCGGACACGGCGAGGCCACCAACCGCGGGTTTGGGCGGGGGCGACGGGTCAGGAACTCTTCGCTGGTACAAGGACCTCGGTGTGGAGCGCAAGGTCAGGTTCGACGCCGCCGGTGAGAAGGGGAGGCCGACGCCCTCTCAGGGGCCCCGCAGCAGCGGGGCCGCGGCGTCCAGCACCAGGCCCTCGGCGTCCGCAGCAGCGGGTGGCAAACAGTAGTTTTGGGACCGAATAACTCCCCGGACGATTTGGTTGCGGAGTAGATGGCTCCGCAGCAGCAGCGGGGCTCGAATGAAGGGCGCGTTGCATTTCTGCAGGGGCGCGCGCGTCGGCCGCCGAGATCGGGGGCGCTCGTGCAGGCGCCGTGGCGCGATCTTCGTTAAGAAGTCTTCCCTCTCCTCCCTGTCCCCCCATCCCGCCGCCCTCAACGTCGGCTCCTCGCCGCCCGTTCCTCGTCGCTCCACGCCTGTTCGTTCTCCTTCAATTTCCTCTCCCGCTTCCTCGTTCTCTCCTTCCCATTTTTCCCTCCATCCCATTGCATCCCTGGCGCCCCAGCGAAGTTCGCAGTTCGAAATTTGAAGTTCGGAGTTCGAAGGTCGCAGTTTGAATTTCGAAGCTTCGCACTTCGAGGTTCGATCTTCGAACCTTCGTCAATTCGTCGTCGTAATCGTCGTCCTCGTTCGTCGTCGTCGTTCCTCGTCGGCGTCGATTGTCGTTGTCGTCGTCGCTCGTTGTCGTAGTCGCCGTCGTCGTCGCGGTCGGCGTCGTCGTCGTCGGTCGTCGTCGTCGCTAGTCGTCGTCGCTGGTCGCCGTCGTGGTCATCGTCCTCGTCGTCGTCGTCGTGGTCGTCGTCGCCCTCGTTGTCGCCGTCGTGGTCGTCGTCGTCGTCGTTGTCGTGAAACGCCCCACGTAGGAGGAGCAGAGAAGGGAGTAAGGAGAAATGAGCACGGTGGAGGGAGGAGGGAGGATTGAACAGGAAGAGGAGGGTGCAGATGGAGGTAGAAGGGATGAGGTAGTTCAGAAGTGGGAGCAGCAGACTGGCGCAATGGGAAAAGCCATGTGAGTGCAGGGAGGGATGGAAATGCGATAAAGTGAAGCCGCAGCCGTTGCAGGTCTGCCTCCCGCCGCGCCCGCCCGCCTCCGCGACTGGAGCCGCGCAGGAGCCTCTGCCGAAGTCTCCGCAGCAGCGGGGACTGCCAGAGGAGGCTCCTTCGCGGTTTTTGCGCCGCTATGGCGATCATCGCGGGCAAGTACGACGTCGATGACTTCGAGCTCATCACGACGGAGGGCAGTGTTTGGCACTGGGCGACCATGGTGGTGCGGTTTCTCCAGTGGCGCAATCGTTGCCGCCATGCACGCGCCGTTGGAGTGAAGGGCCAGATGCTCGTCGACCAGGCGCGGCAGATGATGGAGGAGGCGCGCCGTGCCGAGGAAATGGGCAAGATGACGCTTGAGATGTCGAAGAAGAAGGCGAAGGACATCCCAGGCAATATTCGGCACTTTTGCCGCCAGCCGCACCAGGAGAGCTGAGCGGCGATCGGAGCTGGGCCGATAGAGGGGGATGAGGAGGAAGAGGAGGGGGGGTGAGGAGAGGAGGAGGAGGGGGATGAGGAGTTGGAGGCAGCACGCGCACCCGCACTAAGAGCCGCCAGCCGCGCCCGTCTCCGAGCATGAAACCCGAGCTTGGCTGGAAGGGGGGAGGGCGGTAGCAGAAACAGCGCAGGACAGGGATGGGAGAGGTCACGCATCCGCCGCAGTAGCGGCGGTGGTGCGACAGTTCTCATGGCGGCGCGGCGGTCGCTGAGAAATGGAGCACGTGCGTGGGCCTGCGTGCGCTTAATTATGAGTGGCTCTCGTCCCCTCCCCTCCTCTTCCTCCATGAGATCTCTCTCCTGGTGCATATCCCCTGCCAGTGCTCGTCCTGCTCCTCTATCCGCCCCCCCTCGTCCGTTCCTGCCACCAGCCACATGGGGCGTTCTCAATCAACACCCCATTGAGTGTCCCCATGTGAAGGTTGCCCTTGTCATGAGGGCGGACTCGCAAGAGCCGAGTGGCTGAAGAACTAGTAGTTTGGGGTCCGAACAGCTCCCCAGACGATTTGGTTGTGGAGTAGGTGGCTCCGCAGCAGCGGGGCTCGAATTAAGGGCGCGTTGCATTTCTGCAGGGGCGCGCGCGTCGGCCGCCGAGATCGGGGGCGCGCGCGCAGGCGCCGTGGCGCGATTTTCGTTTTGAAGTCTCCCCTCTCCTCCCTGTCCCCCCATCCCGCCGCCCTCAACGTCGGCTCCTCGCCGCCCGTTCCTCGTCGCTCCACGCCTGTTCGTTCTCCTCCAACTTCCTCTCCCGCTTCCTCGCTTTTCCTTCCCATTTTCCCTCCATCCCAGTCCATCCCTGGCACCCCAGCGACGTTCGCAGTTAGAAGCTGGAAGTTCGGAGTTCGAAGATCGAAGTTTGAATTTCGAAGCTTCGCACTTCGAGGTTCGATCTTCGATCCTTCGTCATCTCGTCGTCGTAATCGTCGTCCTCGTTCGTCGTCGTCGTTCCTCGTCGGCGTCGATTGTCGTCGTCGTCGTCGCTCGTTGTCGTCCTCGCCGTCGTCGTCGTGGTCGGCGTCGTCGTCGTCGATCGTCGTCGTCGCTAGTCGTCGTCGCTGGTAGCCGTCGTGGTCATCGTCCTCGTCGTCGTCGTCGTGGTCGTCGTTGCCCTCGTTGTCGCCGTCGTGGTCATCGTTCTCGCCGGCGTCGTCGTCGTCGTCGTTGTCGCGAAACGCCCCGCGTAGGAGGGGCAGAGAAGGGAGCAGGGAGAAATGAGCGCGGTGGAGGGAGGAGGGAGGACTGAACAGGAAGAGGAGGGAGCAGGCAGAGGTAGAAGGGATGAGGTAGTTCAGAAGTGGGAGCAGCAGACTGGCGCAAGGGGAAAAGTCATTTGAGCGCAGGGAGGGATGGCATTGCGATAAAGTGAATCCGCAGCCGTTGCAGGTCTGCCCCCCGCCGCGCCCGCCCGCCTCCGCGACGGGGGCGGCCCAGGGCATGGAGCAGCCTGGCGCGACTGGAGCCGCGCAGGAACCTCTGCCGAAGTCTCCGCAGCAGCGGGGGCTGCCAGAGGAGGCCCCTGATGCAGTTCCGCATGGAATGGCAGATCCAGCACCGGCCTCCGCAGCAGCGGGGGGGGAGGTTGCAACGAAACTTCGGTCATTGTTTTCGTCGATGTCTGGTGCCCAGGAAAGCGTTTCGCAGAGCCTGCTGGTTGCTCAGGAAATGATGGGGAATGGCCGGATCGAAGAGGCGCGGAAGTTAACGGCCGCCGCCAACCGCCTTGCAGTCATAACGGCTAAGGAGGCGGCTTCCGCAGCAGCGGGGGCATCCGTGGAGCCAGGCGCCGCCGCAGTGGTAATCGAGCCTGGACAGGGTGGCTCCGATGACCCGAGACCGAGATCTCCCTGCACGACTAATTGGCGACAACGGCAGGCTCTGATCGCAGCACGCAAACTGCGCGAAAGCTCCTCCGCAGCAGCGGGGGCCCGCGCGATCGAGACTCTCGCCTTGACCTCGAAGGCTCGGTCGCCAGCGCTTCCTGTCCAAGAGGGCTTCCCA
Source organism: Prorocentrum cordatum (assembly GCA_963575745.1). Taxonomy (NCBI): domain Eukaryota; class Dinophyceae; order Prorocentrales; family Prorocentraceae; genus Prorocentrum; species Prorocentrum cordatum. The sequence goes on along the minus strand of CAUYUJ010020614.1, from coordinate 16,455 downwards.
GAGGAAGGCCGCCCGCACTTCCCATCGGAAGAGCGCGGCCCGAGCCATTCCAAGCCTCTTGTGCCCCTGCTGTACGACGACGAAGACCAGGTGCAGGAGGGGCAGACAGAGGCGCGCGTGAATCTGGCTTTTGCTTCCCTCGTCCTGCGCGCGGGCGCCTCCCTGTCGGATTGGGTCGCAGCTGTCAGGGACAGGCGCGAAGGGGTCGTCTTAGTCTCCTTCGAGCCTGGTGCACGCATCAATCGCGATCGGCGGAAGCAACATCTCGACGATCTCATCCGCCAAAGTGGCTTCCACGGGGAGGTCGCGCGCGAGTGCGTCGGGGCTCTCCTCTGGGTTCCCGAGCGCGTCGAGCAGTGCGAGGTGCTTCGCTGGCACTGCCACGGGAAGTTCCTGGTTCAGGCCTGGTCGGTGACCCTGGCAGCGGTGGCTCACAATCCGAAAGCAAAGGAAGGCAAACTCTCCATAGCAGTGGGGGGCGTGTTCTTCCGACACCAGACGAGCCTCGCGGGGCACCCGTGGCCCGAAAACTTCCGCAACGGGCTGCGGAACCTGGCGTTGTGGAACCGAGTGCGTATTCTCGCTGGGATCTTTGACGCAGGCAGGGAGGATCTTTCGGAGCTGCTGAGAAGTTGCGGCGCGTCTGGTACAGGCGTACTCGGCTTGGCTTTGTGGTGCCCGACAAAAGGTTGCCGCGTGACGCACCCGCGCTACATCGTGATTCTTGGCCCCGCTCAGGTTCGCGAGTGCCCTGCGGGCGGGCAGCCTGATCTGCCGCGCTGGTTGAATCAGGTTTCCCAGCCTCCGCAGCAGCGGAGGCTCCTCGCCAGCCTGCAGTACCGCCAGTTGGATTGGGTGGCGCGTCCGACCTGGGTCAGGCTCACGGACGCGGAGCGCAAGGAGCAGGATGCATATGACTGGCCGCGCTTGCACAGGGTGATCCACAAGGCCCAGGATGCGAACCGCCTCACGGAACATTGCCACACATTGTTCGTTTTTATAGAAGCCAAGAACAGGAAGTCTGGCAAAGGCGCCGCGGCCAGGAAGAAGGATCGGAAGCGGGAAGACAAGTGGGAAAAACAGCGGGGAGAGTGGGCGGAGACAGAACCCGAAGCAACAGCCTCAGCAGCAGCGGAGGCGCACGGAGACCAGGAGGAGGCGGAGACATAATCTGAAGCAGCAGCCTCCGCGGCAGCGGGGGCGCACGGAGCCCGGGAGGAGCTTGAGGGCGACGGGCGCGACGCCGTCGACCTCTGCAGCCCCGCGCCGCCCCAGGACGAACAGAGCAACCCTGACAGAGGTGAGAGGGAGGAGAAGAAGGAGAAGGAGAAGATGAAGAAAAACAAGAAGAATAATAATAATAATAAAGATATCAGGAGCAGAACCCCAAAGAGGACGAAGCCCTCGCAGCAGCGGGGGGGCAGCCGTTCCACACGCAGAAAGCGGGAGCAGAGGAGCAAAGACCGAATGAGGAGAGTGCCCTCGCAGCAGCGGGGGCGCAGCCGCTCCAGACGCAGAGGGCAGGAGCAGAGGGGGCGCAGCCGCTCCAGACGCAGTGGGCAGGTGGAGGGCGGCGACCGCAGGGCGGCGTGGGCAGGGCGGTTCCTGCCCACGCCGCCCGCGCACCCACCCCACACAGGTCAGGTGATGCTGAGGCCGAGGGCATGGCGCCCGCTCCTCCCAGGCCAGATATGCCGTCCGCCAGGCATGCCGCCAATGATGCCACCACCACCGCCATCTCCCCCGCGTGGAGGAGGACGCCGCGGGGCCCCCCCGCTGGAGGAGACACCGCACCCTACGCCACCGCGGCTCGTCCCGAGCCAGCCGCCGCACCCTCCGCCGAAGCGGCTCCTGCCAAGAGAGTCGCAGACGCCCCGCCCTCTGGCAGCGCCGCTCGTCCCGAGGCCGCCGCCGCAGCCTCCCCCGCCGCAGCTCCTCTCCAGGGAGTCGCCGCTTCCTGCGGACACGTTTGCGTTCAACAGTGACGCGTTCGAGGCATTGTCGCGGCGCCGCAGCCCTTCAAGCGACTCCAGCTGACGGCGCGCGGCTGCGGAGACCTCCGCAGCAGCGGGGGTGGTCTCCGCAGCAGCGGGGGTTATCATAAGAGATCTGAGGCGCGGGCTCGGCGCGCGCGCGCGCGAGGAGGCAGGCGCTCGCATTGAGCGGCTGAAGAAATCGTGGTCGTTGTCGTCGTGCTCGTCGTCGTCGTTTGCTTTTTGCTGGGGGGGGGGGGGGCAGGAGGGCGAGCAAGAGGAGGAGGAGGAGGGGGGGCCCTGCAGGGACCAGGACCGACGCCGGGACCGGGGCCGGGACCAGGCCCCAAGGATCGGCCACCCTCAGAAAACTATGTTAGTGTTCTTGTGGGTAAAATAACTTAACTTAGTTTTTTCCCTTCAGAATTTAACTTAGTTTTGGGCGCCTTTACCTTTAACTTAGTGAACTTAAGTTCGCCCTTAACTTAGTTTGTCTGGGATAAGGGCTGGTTCGATGATTATCGTGGACGAGTTACAGGAATATTGCGGTGAAATGTACAGAAACAGCAAGTGGCATCAGCAGTAGCAGTAGCAGTGGCAAAGTGGTAACAGCAGCAGTGGCATGAGCAGTAGCAGTAGCAGAGGCATGCGCAGGAGTGGAAACAGCATGCAGTAGCAGTGGCATGAGCAGTAGCAGTAGCAGTAGCAGTGGCATGAGCAGTAGCATGAGCAGTATCAGTAGCAATGGCATGAGCAGTAGCAGTAGCAGTGGCATGAGCAGTAGCAGTAGCAGTAGCAGTGGCATGAGCAGTAGCAGTGGCATGAGCAGTAGCAGTGGCATGAGCAGTAGCAGTGGCATGAGCAATAGCAGTAGCAGTGGCATGGGCAGTAGCAGTAGCATGATCAGTAGCAGTGGCATGGGCAGTAGCAGTGGCATGAGCAGTAGCAGTAGCAGTGGCATGAGCAGAAGCAGTAGCAGTGACATGTTCAGTAGCAGTAGCAGCGGCTACGAGCGAGGGCAGGAGTGGAAGTAGTAAGGGGCAGGAATGGCGGTTGCGGCATAAGCAGTGCAGTTTGCGGCGTTTCCGAAGGCATGGGCAAGGGCATTCGGCGCAAGTAAGTAGTTAGTTCGAACACTTGCAGTTTGCATATGCATGGAGCATGGGGTCATGAACAAGGGTAGTGCGCGTGGGCATGAGCATGAAGCATGATTGCAGCATGAGTAAAGGCAGTTGTCACGAGCATGGGGCATGAGTGAAGCATGAGTGGATACCACTAGAAAGAACGGCGGTCGAACGGAAAAGGACGAGTGGATGCGCGGGGGAGGGGCAGCGTCACACGAGGCAAAACAAAAAGGATAAGGAGGGGGAATCGCAGAGGGGAGGGGGAGGGGGACGAGGAGGACGAAAAAGAGGAGGAGGAGGAGGGACGAGGAGGACGAGGAGAAGAGGAGGAGGAGGAGGAGAGAGGAGGAGGAGGAGGAGGAGGAGGGGAGGAGGGAGGGAGGAGGGGATGGAGGAGGAGGAGGAGGGGGGAGGGAGGAGGAGGAGGAGTAGGAGGGGGAGGAGGAGGAGGAGGAGGAGGAGGAAGGGAGGAGGAGGAGGAGGAGGAGGAGGAGGAGGGGGAAGGAGAGGGAAGGGGGAATGAGGAAGAGGAAATTGGCAAGGCGCGCGCCGCCTTGGACCCTGGCCCGCGGTCGGCCCGAAAGACCTGCGAGATCCCCGAGGGTCGTGGGGGGTCACTGGGGGCCGAAAAATGTGAAGAAAAGAAGCGATTCGATTTTCTAGGAGCAGGGAGGTCCCCGAATTCTGCGGCGGGGGGGGGGCAGCCTGGCATCAGCGGGATGACGAAACACGGGGGCGGACGAAACGGGGCGGGCGGAAGGGCAGCGATGTGAAGGAGCGCAGGGGGGAGGCGGATGATGCTCAAGCTCGGTGCGTTGGCGCTGCTCGCGCTTGCGGGGGGGGCAATGGGGCCGAAGC
>CAUYUJ010020614.1:7500-10000 GCA_963575745.1 Prorocentrum cordatum | reverse complement strand
CAGTTGCAAGCGCAGGCAGACTGTAGCCTTTGTGGCCCGAAAGGGACGCTGCAATTTCTGGCACCGAACAGCCATGCCAGAATCCTCTCGCCCCAGAGAAACGTCTAATTTCAGCGTTGGCCCAGCAGAATATCAGATAATGCTCGCAAAACATTTTCGCGTATCGAACGATTTTAGCTTTTGCAAGCCGTATGTCAAAGAGACTTGGAAGGTCACCCCTGCCATGATCGTCAACGCATCTTCTCTCATGAAAGACCTTATGCAAGGTGGATTACGGAACGGCGTGATCAGGGCAGGTATCCTTGAGGCCGAAGCGAAAAAACTCTTGCTTTCCACCCCGGAAAAGATCCAGGCGACCAAGGTCGACGACGAGGCCTCGAATCTCGCTGACCACGTGCGCTCATTGTTTGACATGCTTCGCAATTACGTGAAAGAGACAGCATCGGGTAATCATCGGAAGACTGGTTCTTTCAGGAGGAAGCTGAACGGCGCCGACGTGATGGTCATGTCCAGCTTGTCAGCCGAGATGCGCTTGTCCGACGCCGACAATGTTTCCACGTCGGCTTCTGTTCCGCCGTGTCAGCATCAGCCAGGGGACTGGAACGAAGGCGACATCACCGCTCCGAGGACGCCGAGGCCGCCAGCAGAAGACCGCGCCATTGCTGCACCCGCTGTCCCCGCTAAGACGCCATCGCCTGCGCGGCCACTTCGCGCCCCCTCGCCATTGTCCGCTTCTCCTTCGGTATTCAAACAAGGCCTGGTTGAGGTGCCATCGCCCCCGCCTGCCTCGATCCAGGGCGGCTCTCCGATATCCATCCAGTCGACGCCGAAGAAGCCTGAGGTGTTCGCCAAGCTCACGAAGGGTGTGATTGATTCTCGTGGTTCCCCAGCATTGCCGCCAAGCGGAACGCCCTCGTTCATTCCGACCCCAGCTGCTGTTCTCATTGGACCAAGGACCACCAAGCGGAAGGACCTAGCCCTTGAGGCTAGGGATGGCGGCGCGAAGCCTTTCTCCCACGCGGCCGCCGCCACCGCGCCGCGGAAGCGCCTGAGGGTGAAATCCACGCCCGCCCCGAAGACCGGCCAGGCAGGCGCCAGCGGAGAGAGCGCAACCCCCCGCAGTGGAGAAAAGACAGCACCACCCATGGCCAAGGCCAAGGCCGCGAGCACCGCCGCCGCACGTGCCTCAGGCGAGAAGCTCCATCGTGCGACCTGCTGCGGGCCCACCGAGGGTTTGGTCCCCAGGTACGAGGTCTGCGCGAAGGACTATGTATCGAACAAGAGAGTTTTCGTCATGAGCATCACTGTCAAGGCCTCCCCCATTGCTGGCTTCGTTGCCCAGAGTGTGACCAACCGCATCAACGACACGCAGTGCACCAAGGCTACAGCTCTGCAGTACCGCGATTCTTTGCTGAATGCTCGAGTGCATATTTATCCATATGCCCATGACGTGTGGTAGAGATTCGGCATGCAGCCACATCGGTTCTTCAGACATTCATGCGCTGTTCCCTTGCACAAAAACATCGTCATCAAGCATTGCACATGACGCGTTTTGTTTCCACATATTATTTCTGTGGCGTCCTGACTTCATGTGGGCACTGGTTTGCTTGGTTCTTCCCTGGCTGCCTTTCTTGATTGTTCCCTGGTTCGCTTTCTGGATTGTTCCCTGGCTTGCGTTCTGGATTGTTCCCTTGCATGTTTGCTTGCTTTCTGCGCCGTTTTCTGATTATGTGTTTGCCATTGATATCCCTCGTCGTCGTCGTCGTCGCGCTCGTCGTCTCCATCGTCGTCGTCCTCAGCCCTCGTCGTTGTTCTCTCCCGCAGCCATCGTCGTCGTCGCGTTCGTCGTCTTCGTAGTCGTCGTCGTGCTATACTCCTCAGCCCTCGTCGTCGTCGTCGCCCTCTCCCTTCCCGCATTCTCTCTCTGGGAACGGGGACACAACCCTTTCGCCGCAGCGGGTTAGTGGCCCCGCGAGCCGACGAGGGCACGGGGCGTGGGGACAGGGAGGGAGGAGGAGAAGGAATTGCAGCATGGCCTTCCTGAGGTTAGAACTGAGATGTAGGACAGGGGGGTCTTCGCTGCAGTGAATATGCGCGTCCTCGTGTGTGCATGTCTCTGTAAAGATTGCGTTGTCTGCATAGCTCTTGGCTTAAATATATCCTGCATTTAATTTCCCGTGTCTCCGGTGATCAAGGCGTTAACGACGACGGGCGTGATGTCGATGGATCTGCTGATGGTGATAATCCGATGATGATGACGACGGTCCCCGCAACGATCCCGAGCCCCAACGCGAGCCCGACCCCGAGCCCGAGCCCGAGTCCGAGTCTGAATACTCATGTCCTTCCCCACTCCCTCGTCGTTGTCGTCGTCGTCGTCGCCGTCGTCGTCGTCGTCGTCGTCGCCCAAGCCCGATCCAGTGGGGCCGCAAGTGGAGCTCCCACCACGAAACGCTGCACTGGGTGTGGCAGACGGATGTGGCCACCCCCACCCCCTCCTCCT
>CAUYUJ010020614.1:0-5000 GCA_963575745.1 Prorocentrum cordatum | reverse complement strand
GCGTTCTCCGTACATGTTTCTGCTCAAGGATGCGCGAACCATGTCTGCCAGACAGGGGGGGCGGAAGCAGCGCCAGGCGCGACGGTCGGGCGACGCAGGTGTTTCTGATTGCAAATGGGGCATCATCGGACAGCTCATGCGCGGCCTGGGCGGCTTATCTCGCGAGGTGCAAAGGTGGCTTATTGATTGGGGCCGCAAGAGTGCTTCAGCGATGCAGAGGGACGCAAAGGCTAGTCTCGGGGACATGCTCGAATTATGTCGGCGAGGGGGGATTTCTGAAGACCACCTTCCCAAGGATGTACGCATGATTGCTGGCGTCGGCTCGGCTGGTAGATACCCAAATAATTGTTATCGCGATTTAGAGGTTCTGTTGGGGTCACCGTTAATTCCGCTGCCCTCTCAGACACGCGTAATCATCAGGAACAGAAAAGGCCGCAAAGGACTACAACTTCGATCTGATCGGTTTCCGTTCGATCAGCCCGTGCACCACCCCCACAATTTATTCTCTCATTTCTTTCGGAACGACAAGGGACAGTTCATCAAGAAATTCTTACCAGCAGGACCTGATTTTTCCAGCAGCTGCGACGCCCTGGAATCGTTCTGGCGGACCATGGTCGATAGGGGGGACCCCCGATTGCGGCGTCATCCCATGTGCTCGCGCGCGGGCTGGATGAGACGAGCTGTTCCTCTGGCCGTGCATGGAGACGGTGTTGCTGTTTTGTTCACGGGGAGGCGCGGGTCCCGATCGCTAGACTGCATTTCTTTCGCGTCCCTCGTTTCGGAGGGTCGGTTATCAGAGAGGAACCTCTTGCTGTCCTGCGTGTTCGAGGACAACAAAGTGAACGCCAGCGCGGCTGGGGAGCCCGCGACAGATGATGAAATTTGGAAGGTTCTGTCGTGGAGCTTCGGGGCGCTGTTCGAAGGCGAGCACCCCGCAAACGATGCCGAGGGTAACCCGTCCACGTCGATTATAGCAGGACAGCCTCTGTGCTCCTCAGACGAACGCTTCTTCGGCGTTATATGGAGCATCAAGGGCGACTACGAGTGGTTTCGGAAAGCACTAGGCTTGCGCAGCGCCAATGCCAATAAGTGTTGCGAGCTTTGCGAAGCAAACTGCGGGTCCCCAAATCCTTCGTGGCACCCTGCAAATTTCTGTCCTGATGCTGCGTGGATGGGGTCGCTGTGCACCGCCGAAGGGTGGCGGGCAGCTGCGAACAGGCATGTATTGTTTCAGGAGCTGGGGTATTTGTCATGCCTAAACATAGAGCCTGATGAGCTTCACGTGGTGTGGTTGGGGCTCGCTCCAGTTGCTCTTGGCGCTGCGATTTGGACGACAGTTTTCTTGAGGACGGGCGGGGGGCCAGCAGACAACGTCGAGGAGCTGTGGGCAATCATGCGTTCTCGTTACTGCTTGGGTGATTGTAAGTTGGGGGATCTGAATTTGAACACGTTCACCAACGCGAAGCACCCATGGGCCGATTACCCATGCCTGAAAAGCAAAGGGGCGGAGGCGAAAGATTTGGTAAAATGCGCGCTGGCAGCATGGCGGCTAGTTCGCATTCGGCAGCTTGAGAACCCTGGCTTCGAATACGACAACCAAATGGACGGATTGCTGTGCGATTTAGGACGCATGGGTGATGTACTGGATGCGCATAGCCATGAGTTCTTCTTGCCTTCAGGTGCTAGCGTCAGCGTGGCTGCCGCAATGGATTCATTCTTGCTTCGATATACGTGGTTGGCCAAGCACTCAGACGAGCAAGGGATATTACTATTTCCTTCTAGGCCTAAGCTACACTTCCTATGGCACATTGCTCGGAAGGCAGGGTACATGAATCCGCGCAGAGTTGCTTGCTGGTGCGATGAATCATTCCTTTCCCTAGTCAAGTCGATTGCAGCTTCGAGCGCCGCAGGCACCCCGTTGCACTGCATCCCACGGAAGATCATGTCCAAGCACGTTTGGGCTTTGACAACTGAGTCGTTTTTGGATGCAGCTGAAGCGCATTGAGGAACAAACGCATACGATCACGACGGGAAGCGGGGAGGAGAGCGAAGCATTTGCTAAGCAGGAGAGCGGGTTGAAGCATTTGCTAAGCAAGAGGGCGGGTTGAACGGGCCACGCGCAAACGATCGATGCAAGCCAGGTGGACCGACGAGCTGCTGCTGAGCTGCTCCTGAGCATCGCGACGGGCATCGCCACGTTGACTTTTGGGTGGCCATGGGGGGGCAGGGCGGGGAGGGGGCGGAAGAGGACGGGGAAGGAATGCATGGCGCTCTCGTGATCGCGCTGGTGGCGGGCGCAGCGGACGGCGTCGTCATCCTATGAATTGCATGGTTTGAATTTCGCGCCAGCGTTTCATCGGCACGGGCGCGGCTGGAAAATTAGAATTAGGAAGTTGGCGGCGCGACGAGGGGTGCAAGGGGGGGGGGAGGAGGCTTCTTATAAGGCATGGTGTTTCTTAGATGCCCTCGGAAGTTTTTAAGAAGCTCTCGGAATGCTTCTAAGCAGCACCCTGTCTTATAAGATGTTCCTCCCTCACCCCCCTGCACCCCTCGGCGCGCCGCCGAGAAAGGCGCGCTACATGGGCGGTAGCATGAACAGAAGCATTGGCAACGTATCGTCGGAGCAGTGGCATGTGCAGTATCATGTGCAGTAGCGCGTGCAGTGTGGGCAGTTGCATGGACAGGAGCATGGGCAGTAGCATGGATATAGCATGGGCGCTGGCGTGGGCAGTGGAATTAGCTGTAGAAGTAGCAATGGCACGGGCAGCAGCATGGGCAGTAACGTGGGCAGTATCGCGGGCAGTATCATGCGCAGTATCATGGGCATTAGCATGGTCGGTGGCAGCAGCAGTAGCAGAAGCATGGGCAATAGCACGAAAGCAGGAGCATGGCCAGTGGCAGTAGCAGTAGCAGTAGCAGTAGCAGCAGTAGCAGTAGTAGTAGCAGTAGCAGTAGCAGGAGCATGGTCAGTAGCAGGAGCATGGCCAGTGGCAGCAACAGCGGCAGCAGTCAGGAGCAGGCCCAGGAGGGAGGGAGGGGCCTAGGGAGAGAGAGAAAGAGGGAGGGAGAGTGAGACAGAGAGAGGGAGAGAGAGAAAACAAACAAAAAACAATGGAGGAAAAACAGTCAGGAGAGCAATGGGGCGATGCAGTGAGTATCCGCCGCGCGCCTCCTAACCAGCGGGAAGCAGCGCCCCCCCGTTCCGGCGCCGCCCGCGCTGGGTCGCCCCCCCCCCCCCGCGGGAGCGATGACGGAGCCCAGCTTGGTAGGGTGGAAGATGCGCTCGGTCAAGTACTACCAGGAGAGCGAGAATCCCCGCGTGTGGCTGGTCATCACCGAGTGGGAGGCGAGCAGGGGGTGAGGAAATGAGGTGGCGGAGGGGGCGGAGGAGGCGGGGGGGGCGGAGGAGGAGGAGGAGGAGGAGGAGGAGGAGGAGGAGGAGGAGGAGGAGGGGGGGGAGGAAGAGGATCAGGAGGAGGAGGAGGAGGAGGAGGAAGAGGAGGAGGAGGAGGAGGAGTGTGCCCGCGCGTAGACATTGGTGCGCATCACAAGGTGACTTAGCATTCAGGACCAGGGATGAGAGGGCGCATGGCATTGCATTGGGAGCAGTATCATGGGCAGTATCATGGGCACTGGCATGGCTAGTAACATGAGCAGCAACATGGTCGGCGGCAGCAGCAGTAGCAGGAGCATGGGCAATATCATGAACAGTAGCAGTAGCAGTGGCAGTTGAGAAAGAAGTCGGGGGAGGGAGGGAGGGGCCTACGGAGAGAAGCGGGGGCGGACAGCTGGCCAGGGGAGGAGCCCGCGCCTGAAGCAGACGGAGAACCAGGCGAGCCTGCACCCGAAGCAGCCGCAGCAGCAGCAGCAGCACCAGCAGGAGAGCCAGCTGCGCCCGCAGACAACAGCAGCAACAGTCCTGCGCCCGCAGGCAGCAGCACCAAGCAGCCGCAGCAGCAGCAGACGCAGCAGCAGCACCATCACCAGCAGCCAGACAGGAGTGCGCCCCCGTGGGGCGCGCAGGGGCACCCAGCAGCAGCAGCAGCATCAGCTGCTGCAGCAGCTCCGCCCGCAGAGGCGCCAGGAAGCAGCGCGCAGGACGGGAACGGCAAGTGGAGTGGAAAGCGGCGATAAAGGGAAGTGGTGAGCAACGGCGAGGGAATGGCAGGGGAGCTGTAAGCATAGTGCCACGCCAGAGCGGGGGTTGCTTAATGATGAAGGATTGGTCGTGGAGCGGCGAGCAACGGCAAAGGAACGGCCAGGGAATTCATGGGCAGCAGTCGGCAACGGCAGGGCAAATCTAGCGGGGTGGCGAGGACCGCGACGGAGAGCCGCCGAAGCCCGACATGGAGAAACCCGTCGCGGAGTCCGACACGGAGCCCGAGAAGAGCTCGCCGAGCGGGGGGGGCGTGCAGGGGGGCGCATACCAGCAGGAGGACGCCCGAGGGAGGGGCATTGCGAAAAGTGGGATCGACAGGCACCAGAAGATGGTTTGTTCCAATTGGGGCGTGGCCGAGACGAGGATGCTGTAGAACAAGTTTTCGTTTGGGCCCCATGGCCAAGTGCCGAAACGTTGGCTCGAAATGTGTAAAAACTTATGTCGAACCCACGTTTTGCTCGGGGGTGGGATGCCGCATGCTGCGCGCACAAGCTTACGACAGATGAGGGGGTGAGCGACGCGGGCAGGGCAAAAGATCCAGCATGGCAAGAAGAAGAATAAGAAGAAGAAGAAGAAAAAGGAGAAACAAAAAAACAACGGCAGTGGCAGGATCTGTCCGCCACGGAGGCGCTGCGCCAGGCGGAGGCGCTGAAGAGCGCCATGCGGGCACATGACAAGGGGGCCACGCGGTGCCCGAGCAGCCTGGACGGGCGCGTTGGCGCCGTGGAAAAGCAGCCAGAGCATGCGGGCGCCAGCAGCACGGGCGCGGCGGGGCCGCGGGCAGTGCATTGCGAACTTGAGAAGGCACGCGGAGGTTGGCATGTGAAGGGGACCAGGGGAC
>CAUYUJ010020613.1:143201-153616 GCA_963575745.1 Prorocentrum cordatum | reverse complement strand
GCTGCTGCTAATGCTAATGCTGCTGCTGACCTGGCCAAGCTAGCCTAACAGCAGACTCAGCGGCCTCGCGGACGCTCTTCATGAGGACCCGCTGGGACTGCGGCCAGAATGAGTTGGATGAGAAGGGAGCACGACAGCAGAGGCACATTGGCAATAGACCGACGAGTAGGCAACCCTGCTCACGTGTTCCACACGTCATGCCAGCGCAAACCTATATATGCGCACATGCATGTACACGGGGACCCCCATGCGCACCTCCACGCGGGCCTAGTCGTCGCCCTGTACATGCGGGAGGGGGTGTGGGAGAGGGAGCGGGAGAGGAGAAGGGAAAAGTGAGAGGAGAAGGGAAAGGGAGAGGGAGAGGAGAAGGGAGAGGGCGAAGGAGAGGGAGAGGAGAAGGGAGAGAGGGAGAGGGAGAAGGAGAGGAGAAGGAAGAGGAGCAGGAGGAGAGAGGAGCAGAGGCCGACGGCGGACGCGGAGGTGATGATGAGGCGCGCGTGCGCGCTCATAGACGTGCGCGTGCAGCTGGCGACCGGGCACTGCCCTCTTGCCGCCACCGCGGTCCTCCTCCTCCTCCTCCTCCACCTCTTCCTCCTCCTCCTCTTCCTCCTTCGTTCCTCTTCCCTCCTTCCTCCTCCGTCCTTCCTCCTCTCTTTCTCCTCCCTGCTTCCTTCCTTCCGCCCCATCCCTCCACATCATTCCTTCTCCATCCTCCCTCATTATTCCTCCTTTCTCCTTCCTCCCTCCTCCTCCTCCTCTCACTCATCCCTCATTCTTCATCCCTCGTCCTTCACTCCACCTCCTCCTCCTCCTCCACCTCCTAATTACCTCCTGCTCTCTCATACTCACCTCCTTGTCCCCTCCTTCCTTCATTCCCCACTCCTCAAGGGGCTCACCACTTCCTGTCTTCCTTCCTTCCATTATTATTTCCATCCTTCCTTCATTCCTTCCTCCACCTCCTCCTCCTCTTCCTCCTCCTCCTCCTGCTCCTCTTCCTTTTCATCCTCCTCCATTATTATTGTTGCTCCTTCCTTCCTTCCAGAGAAGGCAAAACAAAAATTACGAAAAAGGTACCCGCCATGATGATGTGCTCAAGACGTCGGAGGTTTGGGTTGCTTTCTCACGGTTGGCCCACAGGCCCGTCCTGGGCCGCGTCAACAGAGTGTCGGGGCAGACCCAGACATCCGCCGACATGATTTTTCCAATCCGCGGCCCCAGGGGTCCCGATCCTGGTTGCTCCCATCGTATTTCAGGACCACATCCCTGAAAGATTTTCGAGCGCCCAGAGACGTCTCGGAACAGTGTCAAGCGAGGTATCGCCTCCCAGGGTCCGACGCGTGAAAGCCCTCCAGTTCCAGTACCTTCTTGGTGCTCGAAATGATCTCTGGTGATCGAGGCTAAAGTAGGCTGGAACATCATCATCCCCGGCGGGGGGTCGTCCTCCCGGATCCATGTTTGATTGATGGGCGTGTTTTCCGCCACCACCACCATAAGTTGGAGGGGGGAGGAGGAGGAGGACGAGGAGAAGGAGGACGAAGAAGAGGAGGAGGACCCCCTCCCCCTCCAACTTATGGTGGTGGTGGTGGAAAACAGGCCAATCATTTGATGGCCCCCGGGCCCGAGCACGGGCCATGGAGGCCGAAATCCAGGAGAAGAACCGCCCGACGGAAGAAATCGTACCGGTCTGACCAGGCCTCTGGGACCACTCTTTCCACTGAAGATGCTGTCCTCGGATCTCTGGCGCGAGCAATCTCGATGTCCATATCCAGGGCGCCTTGGACGTTCGCGGAAGGGGCGCCAGAAGGTCGAGGCGCACTGGATATGGGTAAATTTCGAGCCCCTAGCAGGGGCCAGATTCTTGTCAGTGTCCAGTGCGCCTCGGCATTCTGGGGAAGGGAGCCCGAAACTCCAGGCTGCAATGGATATGGCCGGGGAGACGTAAGACTCGGGTAGGGGGGACTCGGTTGGCCTCACGGGACCATCATGAAAATGACGAGACTCGATCCGAAATTTGACACGAGCTCCCGCTGCAAACGAAAACCAGACCGTCAACATCCAAGACGCGCCTCGCCAAAAAGCGGCGGCACACCCGCACTCCGGCTTTTACTCGAAACCTGCGCTTGCCCGATATATGGACGCAAGCCCTGCCCGCATATCTCGGCCCCTCGCCACCCGCAGGCGGGGCTGCAGCTGCACCCCAGACCCCCGACGTCGCGCTTTTTTTTCGTGACGACGTGCCCCCCCGAAAGCCGGATTTGCCACATTTCTGAAATTCGGTGCCACCCCTCACGCAGATCCGCGGGGTCAGGGTCCAAAAACACATGGGATTTGCCACATTTCTGAAATTCGGCGCTACCCCCCACGCAGATCCGCGGAAACCGGCTTTTCATCCCGAATCGTTCCTTCACGGCTCCGAGGCCCAACGAGGGCCCCCGGAGGCCGAAAGGAGCGCAACACTTCCCGCCGCGATATCGCTTCACCACGCGAGGGGGTCCGGCACCGGGCCCCCCGCGGAGGGGAGGCCGCTGGCGGCGCGGGCCCGGGCGCGGCGGCAGGCAGGGCCCCCAGGCGCGCGCCGCAGCCTCGCGCCGGGGCGCCTCGCGCCGCGCCGGGGCCGCCGCCCGGGGGCCTCCGCGGGGGGGGAGCGCGCGGCTGCTCCTCTCTGATGGGGGCCCCAGGGACACACAACGACACGGACACAGGCACAGATCCCAGGGTTCCCCAGATGTCCCATGTCTTCTGGAGTTTCGTCGGCCCCCCCACTTCCCATCTTCGGCGATGAACGGTGTCTGCGTGTTTCTTTGCCTTCCTCGGCCTTGAGCAGGGACCGACCGTCCCGGCAGTCCTGTAGGCCTACCACAACATGTTGTCAGAAACCTCAATAAAAGTTATCAGAACAAGAACAATGTTCTTAGAACGTGAGCCCAATGTTCTAAAACAAAACAGTCCCAGCCTGACATGTCCTACGATCATGTCGTAGAAACCACAAGGGTTCTTCACATTGTTTGGTGGGCCTATAGGCGCGCCAGGACGCTTCGCCACTGCTTGATCCTCGCACCCGTGCGGGCAACCCCAGGGGCAGGGGCTCCGCATCGAGCCGCATCGCCGGCGCATCGGAGCTGCGGCGCGATGCCCCGACGACGACGACGACGACGACGACGACGACGACGACGACGACGACGACGACGACGACGACGACGACGACGACAACGTCGTCCGCGTCGGCGTCGTCGCCCTCGTCGTCGTTGTCGTCCTCGGACCCCGTCTGGGAGGCCGGCTCTTGAATTACATCCGATGGGGAAAGGCAGCCCGCCGTGGAGGGGGCCCCGGGCAGCCGTGCGCTCCCGCGGAGCCGCGGCGCGCGGCCGCTCCTCGCGCTCCCGCGCGGCCCCGGCGGGAGGGGAAGACCCCGCGCCCGGGGAGGGGGCCGCGGCTCCTGCTGCGTCGAGAGCCACGAGGACGCGGACGTGTGGTGCCGCTGGGGCCGGAAGAGCTGCAGGCCGTTGTCCTCCCGAGGGGGTACCCGAGTGGCACCAGTGTTAGGTCGGGCATGTCCTCCGACAAGCGGATGTGGGATGGAAACTTAGGAATGCTCCAAAAAGTTCCACTACTAGAGAAATCGCCCCTGACGATTTTTGGACTATCCAAGCCGCTCGGGGCGAAAAGTTCTTATGCCCCAGCGCCTTACTTTGCTTTGGGGGCATAAGAACTGATATGGTTACTGATGTTCCCTCGCTCCCCACCTCCTTTTCCGCCGCAGCCGGACTTGACGCAGCAGCGCTTTCGGTTCCAGCCCCAGCTGCGGCGATGCAAGGGGCAGGACGATGACGACGACGACGACGACGACGACGACGTCGACGACGAGGAAGTCGGGGGCGAGGACGAGAACGACGGCCACGACCAAGCAGACTAGCCAGACGGCTCAGTCAGACCGGCCAGGTAGACCAACCACACCAGCCAAACCAGCAAGCCGCTCGGACCACTCTCGCCTGGATCCTAAGCTAAGGCTGCAAGACGAAGCTAAAAACAAGACCAACCACACCAGCCAGACCAGATGCAGAAAAACTGCAAATGCAAAAAAAACTGCAAAGCAACAAAACATGCAATGTTTAAAAAACTGCATTTCGGTCGATCGTAGTGGTGGTTGGCGCTGCCTCGCCAGACCTCCCTAAATCACTCTCGCTCGGATCCTAAGCTAAGGCTGCAAGACAATGCTCAAACCAGACCAACCACACCAGACAAACCAGATGCAAACAAAAACTGCATGCAAACAAACTGCAAAACAAACAAAAAACTGCAGAGGAAAAAAAGAATGCGTTTCGGTCGTCGTGGTGGTTGGCGCGGCCTCGCCGGACCTCCCTAAACCACTCTCGCTCGGATCCTAAGCTAAGGCTGCAAGACAATGCTCAAACCAGACCAACTAGACCAGCCAGACCAGATGCAAAAAAAATGCAATGCAAGAAAACTGAAAAGCAAAAACAACTGCAATGGAGCAATACTGCGTTTCGGTCGTCGTGGTGGTTGGCGCTGCCTCGCCAGAACTTCCCTTAACCAATCTCGCTCGGTTCCTGAGCTAAGGCTGCAAGACGAAGCTAAAAACAAGACCAACCACACCAGCCAGACCAGATGCAAAAAAACTGCAATGCCAAAAAAGCTGCAAAGCAAAAAACAACTGCCATGAAAAATATTGCATTTCGGTTGTCGTCGTGGTGGTTGGCGCTGCCTCGCCAGACATTCCCTAAACCACTCTCGCTCGGATCCTAAGCTAAGGCTGCAAGACAATGCTCAAACCAGACCAACCACGCCAGACAAACCAGATGCAAACAGAAACTGCAATACAACCAAAAAACGCAAAGCAAACAAAAAACTGCAGTGGAAACAAATATTGCGTTTCGGTCGTCGTGGTGGTTGGCGCTGCCTCGCCAGGCCTCCCCTAAACCACTCTCGCTCGGATCCTAAGCTAAGGCTGCAAGACGAAGCTCAAACCAGACCAACCAGACTAGCCAGATCAGATGCAAAAAAACGGCAATGCAAAAAAGCTGCAAAGCAACAAAACCTGCAATGCACAAACAACTGCATGTCGATCGTAGTGATGGTTGGCGCTGCCTCGCTGGACCTCCCCTAAACCACTCCTGCCCTGACCCTAAGCTAAGGCTGCAAGACGACGCCCAAGACCAACCAGACCAAACCAGACCAACCAGACCAGACCAATGGACGAGAACAGACCAACCAGACCATACCTAAGCTAAGGCTGCAAGACGAAGCTCAAACCAGATCAAACCAGACCAACCAGACCAACCAGACCAGAGCTAGACTTTCTCTTTGTAAGTTTGGCGTCCTGCCGTGCGCTACACGGCAAAGAACTTTGTCTCTCAATATTCCTCCTGTAGAGGAACATGCCCGACTTAACACCAGTGGCCCAAGCATGGTTGCGGGTGGAGAGGCCCCCCCTATCCTCCTCTCCTTCCCTCCTCCTCCTCCTCCTCCTCTCCTCCTCCTCCTCCTCCTCCTCCTCCTCCTCCTCCTCCTCCCATCTCCCTCCTCCTCCTCCTCCTCCTCCTCCTCCTCCTCTCCTCCTCCTCACCACCACCACCACCACCACCACCACCATCATCATCATCATCATCATCATCAGCAGCAGCATCATCAGCAGCATCATAATCACCACCACCACTATCATCATCATCATCATCATCATCATCATCATCATCATCATCATCATCATCATCATCAGCTCATCATCATCATCATCATCATCTCATCCTCATCCTCATCCTCATCATCTCATCATCCATCATCATCATCATCATTCATCATATCATCATCCATCACCAACAACAACAACAGCCCTATTACTATTGTTAATACCACTATGATCATCCTCCTCCTCCTCCTCCTCCTCCTCCTCCTCCTCCCCCTCCTCCTCCTCCCCCACCTCCTCCTCCTCCCCCCTCCTCCTCCTCCTCCTCCGCCTCCCTCCCCCCCTGGTCCTCATCCTCATCCTCATCCTCATCCTCATCCTCCCCTCGGCGACGCGGGGGCGAACGGGGCGCTTCGCCGGGCTCCTGCGGGACGGGCCCCGCCTGGAGAGGCTCGTCGCGGGCACGCGGCCCCACGGCTGCGGCGCTGGCCAGCACCGGCTGCCCGCGGGCGCTGCTGCGCAGACGAGGACCGCCACGAGCGGACGAAACGCTCGAGGCGAAACACCCGACAACGACTCCTGTCCAGAATCGGGGGGCGAGATCGAAGAGGAAGGGAGAGCCCCCCTGCGGGAAAGCGGCTTCGGTTTCGGGTTCGTGCCGCGCGTGCGGGCGAGGCGAAGCTGCGTGAGCGGGTGAGGGGAATGACTCCGCTGTGGCAAGGGCGGATCACCCTTGTGTCCTGCCGTGGTGTCCCGTCGGTGTCCCGTCGGTGTCCGCGGACGGTGGCCAGGGGTGTCCCGCCGTTGTGTCCCGTCGGTGTCCCGTCGGTGCCCCGTCGGTGTCCCGCCGGTGTCCCGTCGGTGTCCCCTCGGTGCCCCGTCGGTGTCCCGTCGACCGTCGGTGTCCCGTCGGTGTCCCGTCGGTGTCCCGGCGTCCCGTCGGTACCCCGTCGGTGTCCCGTCTGTGTCTCGTTGGTGTCCCGTCGGTGTCCTGTCGGTGTCCCGCCGTCGGTGTCCCGTCGGTGTCCAGTCGGTGTCCCAATTGATGTCCCGATTGGTGTCCCGTGGGTTTCTCGATTTGGTGTCCCGATTGGTGTTTTGCTGGTGCCCCAGTGGTGCTTCTGTTTTGTTTCGATGGTGTCCCAATGGTGTCCCGGCGGTGTCCCGTTAGGTGCCCCGATTAGTGTTCCCATGGTGTCCTGGTGGTGTCCTGGTGTTGTACTGGTTGGCGTTTCGATTGGTGTCCCGATGGTACCCTGTCCCGATGTGTCCCCGACGGTGCCTCGAAGGTGTCCCGATGGCATGGTGGTGCCTCGATGATGCCCCGATATTCTCGAGGCGGTTTCCAGGATCGCTAGGATGGTCACATTTGGGGGGGGCGGGATCGAAAAGAACCGACAGCGCCAAACGATTCACCACCACCAGGCACGGGGTCGATAGTGAGATCGATGGAGCGAAACAGACGATAACATCGGCCCCATGAGGTCGGGAAACTGACACTGATTGGCCGAGTTCGATTGGGACATCGACCGCTCAGCCACGGGATCGATGAAGAGATCGACACGGGGAGGTCGACGGAGCGACCCACAGTGAGATCAGCATCGAGGTCGATACAACCAGGCTGGGCTCTGCCAGGCGTCATGGCTATTCGCCAGTGTCGCCAGTGTGCTGGCCCACTGCCATCATGCACTGTCGTCAGCATCGTCGTCTTGCATCGTCGCCGACTCGTGAGCGCATCACCAGCATCGCCGCAATCACGATCATCGCCGTTGCCCTCAGTTGGTAAGTTCCCCCCCCGAACCTCCTTATCTCCCTACGGGTGGTCGTGTAGACATGCTGCCAGTATGCTGTCAGTCATCGTCCCCACTCCTTCTGTCCCGACCGCGGCCATCTGGAGCGTTAGCGGAGCCAGCCAATGACTGCAACGGGCGGGAGACGGCTGAGATGTACCAAAGAGGGCCTGGACCACTGGAGGAGCACTGTCAGGGGCCGGAACCAGAGTTGAGGCGGGTTTCAACGAGTCTCCCGAGCTGCCCGGTCGGCCCGCCCGTCTCCCTCAAAATCGGTCCTCGCATCCCTCCCTCACTCACTCACTCTCATGGCGGTCGAAGGGAGCTCCTGCAGCCATGCGCACCTTTCCTGACCCTCCCGCCCGACAAGGACCTTGGCGGGAGGGGGGGCCCATTCGGGAAAAGGTGAGAAAAAGAGGCGAGAGCGGGGGTAAACACATCTGGCCAAGCAGAACAGCGGGGCGCCCGGCCGACGCGTCGTGGCATCTCCGAGCGAGTCATCCTGGCCATCGCTCGGACGTCAATTTCCTGTGTTTTTTCGGTTTCGTGCGTGGCTTTTTCGCCAAATCATCAAGGATGCTTCTCGATGGCCCTCGCCAAAGGAAAAATGCACACGTCCGAGCGATGCCAAGCATCCCTCCCGGACAGCAGCCCGACCAGTCCTCAGGAGTCGCGTCCAGCCGCGGCCCCGAGGGCCGCACTGGGGGGCCCAGAAAAGTCCCGCCGGGGCCCGCCTGGGCGTGGGGAGCTCGGAGGGGTCGGGGCACGGGCACTGCCAGAAGAACCCCCTCCCTCCCCTCCTGGGCGACGAACGAACAACACACACCCATACCCATAGGGAGGTCGGAGGGAGAAGGACTGGCTATGGGTATGGGTGCGGGTTGTCGGACCCCTGAGGAGGCTCCCGTTCGAGCGGGGACCCCTATCCGACAACACGCACCCATAGCTCATGCCGTCTCCCCTATGGGTATGGGCGCGTGTTGACCGTTCGTCACTGGGAACTTTTCACGGATCCTCCCTCCACACGCCCCAGGACGGGGGGACATCGCGACCAGTTGGAGCGTCCTGAACTGCCCGAGATGGCCCCAAGGACCCTGGATTGCCCGTGATAGTCTCCCAACTGGCGGAGGATGGCCCAGGTTGCCTCCAGCATGCCTCCAAGAGGTCCCGAGAACGCCACACAAGACGTCGCGAGGAGGCCGTGGAGCCTCCCAGGGATGCCCCCGAGAGGTCCAGATCATTGAAAGCCTGTCGCTAGTTGTTTCTTTTAAAAAATGTATGACATGACGTTTGCCTTTTCGCCGTTTCGCCTCCGATGGACTTCGAGGCCTCATGAGATCTCCATGATGGCCCCTGGGGGTCTAGGGGCCCAGAAGGGCCAGGATGAGTGAGCAAAGGCATAATAAATACATGTACGCCCTCCACGGTCCCAGGTGCACGAATGAACGCGTTCAAAAAGCGTGCCAACAGAAGCTGACCGCGTACGTGTACATGCGTTTTTGGCCTCAGACGCAAGGACCCCGAAGGCCCCCAAGAGCACCTCCAGAGCGCTCTCAGAGGGCTCAAGCCACGATCGCTCGGGCTCTGAGTGGGCGACGCTGATTCGGGATCGTCCTCTCATCTGACCAATGGCCTCCAAGAAACTCCTCCAGGAGGGCCCCGACGGCCCCCCCGACCGGATGCGCGGCAGCAGGATGCCACAGTTATGGCCGCTGGAAGGAAGCTATCCTGGCGAAGGACCCAACCAAATGTAATTCTGGATACCGCGTTGTGGTTACCGTCTTCGGTGGAACTCCGTCTGGGGGCACGAAACGCGCGAGACGTGTGCCGCAATGGTGTCGGTGGGGAGCGCATGCGAACTGTGCCACTGGGGCCTTAGCTGGAGCTGCCCATGGGGCCACGAAATGTGCGAGGGGTGCGCCGACGTAGGCCCGGAATCAGCATGCAAACGTCGCCAAAGAGGACTCCGGTGCTCGCGGCGACGGCCACTGGAGCCTTCAGTGGAGCTCCCTGTAAGGCCACAACACGCTGTACTGGGTGGGGTGGGGGGGGGGGAAACATATGGCCGCGGCCACTGGGGCCTTCGGTGGAGCTCCCTACGGGACTTCGAAACGCTGGGTTGGATGGGGGAGGCGCATGCAGCCGCGGCCACTGGAGCCGTGCGCATGAAACATGTGAGGGGTGTGCCCAGATGGGGCGGGGGGAAGTATGTGGACAGCGCCACTGGGGCCGTCGGCGGAGCTCCCCATAGGGACACGAAACGGGTGAAGGGTGTGGGGCGGAATGGAGCGGGGGGACGTATGTGGACTTTGCCACTGGATCCTCCGGTGGAGCAGCCACGAAACGTGTGAGGGGTGTGACGACATGGGCGGGAACCGCATGTGGACTTTGCCACTGGGGCCTTCGGGAGGCGTGTTGGGGACGGATTGGGGCGGGGGGACGTATATGGACTTGCACCTGGAACCTAGGGTGGAGCAGCCACGAAACGTGTGAGGGGTGTGCCGACATAGGCGGGGAACCGCATGTGGACTTTGCCACTGGGGCCTTCGGTGAAGCTTCCTATGGGGCCACGAAACGGGTGAGGCGTGTTGGGGACGGAATGGGGCGGGGGGACTTATATGGACTTGCACCTGGAACCTAGGGTGGAGCAGCCACGAAACGTGAGGGGTGTGCCGACATGGGCGGGGAACCGCATGTGGACTGTGCCACTGGGGCCTTCGGTGGAGCTCCCTATGGGGCCACGAAACGTGTGAGAGGCTGACATCGGCGGAAAAAAACGCATATGGACTGTGCCACTAGGCCCTTCGGTGGAGCTCCCTATCGGGCGGGTGTGCCGACATAGGCAGGGAACCGCATGTGGACTGTACCACTGGGGCCTTCGGTGGAGCTCCCTATGGGGCCGCGACACGGGTGAGGGGTGTGCCAGAATGGGCGGGGATCCGCATTTGGACCTTGCTACTGGGGCCTTCGGCGAGGCTCTGCAA
>CAUYUJ010020613.1:120701-138201 GCA_963575745.1 Prorocentrum cordatum | reverse complement strand
CTACGCTCTGCCTGGAAGGGTTCTTACTCTCTGGGTTGAAAAGGGGCCGGGAAGTGGAAAGCGCCCCGGGCGGTTCCCCCAGTATCCGCCCCGCGGTTCCCCCAGCTACGTCCCCTTCGCTTAGCGTTGCTTATCTCATCTTAGCTTAGCTTATTTCATACTAGCTTAGCTTAGCTTCATCTTAGCTCAAGTTTATCTTAGTTTACCTCACCTTCATCTTAGGTTCGCTGAGCTTTACCATAGCAGAGCGCAGAATAGCATAGCGTAGCATAGCATAGCGCAGTCGTCGTCGTCCCCCCCGCCTAGAGCAAACAAAAAACGAACCGTGGGCGACGCCGCCGCTGCCGCAACTGCCGCCGCTGCCACCTGTTCCTCCTCGTCATCCTCACCGTCATCCAGCTCCTGGTCCTCCTGCCCCGGATCTGTGGGTGTATTTTGTGGCGCTCGTGTGTGCCAACCGCGTTGCCAGTTTAGTTTTCTGTTCGGGTGATTAGCATGGGTGGAATTCCCTACCTAGGCTCTGCCTCTAGGGCTAACTTAGCTTAGCTTAGGTTAGCTTAGCATAGCGCAGCGCTGCATTAGCATAGCACAGCATGGCATAACATAACATAGCATAGCCAATCACATAATAGCATAACATAGCATAGCGCAGCATAGCATAGCATAGCATATCATAGCAGAGCATATCATAGTATAGTCTAGTACATCATAGCATACCATAGCATAGCATATCATAGCGCAGCTTAGCATAGCATATCATGTCATGTCACAGCTTAACACAGCACATCGCAGCATGACATCGCATAGCATAGCTAGGCACAGCTTAGCATAGCATAGCATAGCATCGTATAGCATAGCATAGAACCTGCTGCTTTCCTAGGGGCTCCAACTTCTAGGTAGGGTCGCACTGGGGTAATCTGTTATCTTTGAATTTCCCTCCTGCAGAGGGACATGCCCGTCTCAACGCCAGCCCGACGAAAGGAGCGCCAGGCCCAGGGCCCTCCCGCTCGGCCTGCTTGCAGCAACGCAGGGCCGACGGCCGAGCTTTGCCCCCCTCGACCCGCGAGGGTGGCGAGGGCGAGGCGTTCGGAGGATTCTGCCTGTGGCACCTGCCAGGCCACGACGCGGGCCTCCAGTGACGTCTGGGGACCTCCAGGGACCTCCGGGGGTCAGGATCCGGGGAGGGGGCAAGGCATTCCAAGACCACCGCCGATGCCCTTTCAACATGGACGTGTTGTGTTCGACGTTGCAAAATGCGTGGCAGGAGTGGGACGGCGCCAGTCGCCGGGTCACAGAATCCGCGTGGCTGCCCGCGGCAAACGCCTCGCGGGGGGCAGGCGGGCAAGGGCGGAATCCTGCTCTGGGCCCACATGTTCTGCTGTCGTTGCCGTCTTTCCTCCCCCTTCTGCTCATCCTCCTCCCCCTCCCCCTCCTCCCCTCCTCCGCCCCCCCTCCTCCTCCTCCTCCTCCTCCTCCTCCTCCTCCTCCTCCTCCTCCTCCTCCTCCTCCTCCTTGTCCTCCTCCTCCTCCTCCTCCTCCTCCTCCTCCTCCTCCTCCTCCTCCTCCTCCTCCTCCTTCCCTCCTCCTCCTCCTCCTCCTCCTCCTCCTCCTCCTCCTCCTCCTCCTCCTCCTCCTCATCGTCATCCAAATCGGCGCTACACACATATATTTTCCCCCAAGAAACGGACCCCATGGATCCCCTCGGACCCGTGGCGCTGGAGACCCCTGGACACCCTTGCAGAAGGTTCCACGTGTTTTCCAGCGCTCCTGGGACGCCCCTGCTGGGCCTGGCCGGCAAGCCCAAATCGGTCCGAAGGGCGGCCGGACGGCCAGGCGAGAGCCCCGAGCGGCGCCAAACACTCACCAAACGCCTGAAGGCGACCCAAAGAAGACCCCCCAGAGGTCCTGGAACGATCCCCACCGAAAGCTTCGACGTATGCTATGACATGATACGTTCTGTCATGGTGCGTCATAGTATGCTATGTGCTGTTGTGTTGTGAGGCGTGGTGGTATGCGATGTTTTGCGTGACCACAAATGTCAATGGCTATGGTGCTATGCGATGTTATGCGTTGCTACGTAAAACCTATTACGCTGCGATGGGTCCAGGTATGAGTTGTCATGGCAGGGAGTGGTGTGTGATGTGTTGCTGTGCTGTGCTGTGGATTTTTCTCTCATGACATATGATGTGGTGCTCTGTTATGCCATGTTGTGGTGTGTCATGGTATGCGATCGTCTGTTATGTTATGTATGCTCCAATATGGCATAGCATGCATTGTTATGTTGTGTTGCGTTATGAAACGGTATGCTCGATTTGTTGTGCAATGGTATGATGTGTGATGTGATGCTGTTCTATGGTATGCACTGCTCTGTCATGGTGTGTTATGTTACGATCTGGTCTGTCATGGTATGGTATGTTCTGCTCGGATGTGTTCTGTTCGGCGGTGTGGTGCTATGATCTGTTCTTTGAAGCACGGTGGCCCGAGGAAGCCCCCAGAGGACCCCAGGAGGCGCCCAGAAGGCTTCCCAGGGTAGGGCCAGAATGAGGGAGAAGAGAAGGAAACAAGAGGAAGGAATGGGAATCACAGTACATATAGCAACATGTACTGTGCTTCCTGTCCTTCCGTCTGCATGCCAAACCTGAAGGACCAAGGTGCATGGAGCGACGCGCAAAAGCAGTATTACATCTATGTGTGCATGTATTCATGCATGCCTATATGCATGCATGCATGCCTGTGTGTATGTATGTATGTCGTATGTCTGTCTGTCTGTCTGCCAGTCTGTCTGTCTGTCTGTCTGTATGTATGGATGTATGTATGTATGGATATGGATGGATGTATGTATGTATGTGTGTATGTATGTATGTGTGTACGCATGTATGCATGTATGCATGTATGTATGTGTGCACGTATACGTGCATGCATACATGTGCATATGTATGCGTATGTGTGTGTGCATGTCTGTCTGTCTGTCTGTCTGTCTGTCTGTCGGTCTGTCTGTATGAATGTATGTACATGCATATATGTACATGTACATATACACACAGAGATATTCAAAACTGCATTGGCGCTTCGCGCCATGCACCTTGGTCCTTGAAATTTGGCATACAGGCAGAATTGCAGGAAGGTCAAGCCGACAATCTAGCGATGACTCCGTGTTGCCTTTCCTGGCATCGCCGTTATAATTCGCCGGCCCACCAGGCCAGAAGTGTGCTAAGATCCCCGGTAACTGATTAACAACATATTCTAATTCGCGCGCGCGGGGCGGCTTCTGGGGGCTCCCGGACGAAAGGTACCCCGAGCAGGTCCCGGCCAGTTCGGCTCAGAGATGGTTTTCCTCCTCGGCGCTGCCTTCCAGGCCTCCCCGAGCGCTCCAGGAACGCGCCAAAAAGGCTCCAAAACGCCCCCGAGACGGTCCAAGGGGCCCCGAGTCGCCGAAAGATTGCTCCAAAACGCCCTTGCTGTTCTCCAGACGGCCCTAGACGCCGCCGAGAAGCTCCAAGAGAGCCTCAAGAGGCCTTCCAAGAGGGCCCCAATAAACAAAAGTCGTTTCTGTTCCTTTGAAAAAAACGTACATTTCTGGCATAGACGACGTTCGGATATTCACAGCGTCCAAGACTGCCCAAGAGCCCCTCAAGATCGCCCCAAGATGGCCCAACATGCCCCCAAGATGTGCCTAAGAGGGCCCAAGCGGACTCCAAGACGGCCCCAGAGGGCTGCCTTCCAGGCCTCCCCGAGCGCTCCAGGAACGCGCCAAAAAGGCTCCGAGACGCCCCCGAGACGGTCCAAGGGGCCCCGAGTCGCCGAAAGATTGCTCCAAGACGGCCCGCCACCCTCGGACACGAGGGTTCCATCATCGCATCAAATGTCTCCTGCGCCCCATCGACAAGCCCCAGGGTGAGCATACACGACCAGCAAACCCCGACGAAGGCACCCGAAGTCCAACAAAGCACCACACAACTAGCCGCCCCGTGAAAAGCGACCGATTCCCCTGACAACTCCGAAGAAATCCAGACGAATCGCCCCAGCATCATGCCCCACGCTACGCCTCAGAAAACAGCCGACGTGCCTGTAGCTCCACACCGCCAAAGACCACTCGGCCAGTCGACGCAGCAGTGCCCAAAAATGGGCCGGCGGAATTAGCGAAGCGATTGAATAATGTTATTAGTGTTCTTTCCTCCATGTTTCTTTTTCCTCGTTCCTGCCCTACCCTGCATATTCTCCCCATCCTCCTCAGCTTTTCTTGCGGAGGCTCCTCCTTGGAGAGCCTCCAGAAGTTTTCAGGCTTTCTTAAAGCCTTCTGGAGGCCTCCTGGGCGTCTTCTGGGGGCCTCTGGGGGCTTCCTCGGGCCAACCTGCCTCCAACCGCGGTCTCCCTGAACAGCGACCGGGTCACGATTTGGAATGCTTCGGAGGGTGTCTTGGGGCCATCTTGGGCCGTCATGGGGCTCTCTTGGGCTCTTGGGGCTCTTTTGGACTGCCTGGAAGCCCTTTCGGCTGGTTGTGGGGCAATTTTCGAGACTCCCAGGCGGCTTCGGACGTCCAGACGACCGCCGTCTTGGAGCGTCGGAAAGCTGAAAAGAAGAGAACCCCCCAATTCACAAATAATGTATAGAAAATCAATACATTTTGCCTCTTGGGGCCGTCTTGGGAGTGCTCTTGGAGGCCACTTGGGACGTTTTGGAGCGATCTTTGGGGTATGAGGGTTCTTTGGGGTCGTCGTGGACCGTCTTGGGGCTCCCTGGGGTCGTTTCGGGAGCGCGCCCGAACGCTTGGAGCCCTGGGGCCGTCTTCGGGCTCTCGCGGGGTTCTCCAGGGTCGTCTGGAGGGTTGCCCGCGAGACCCGGGGTGGGCCAAATTCGTTAGAGGGAGGGGGGGGGTTGGGGGGCGTTTTTTTTCCAGAGTCCCTGGGCCTATAAGCATAGATGAATAGGAGCGTGCGTATGTATACACACACGTGTACACATACACCTGCACGCATGCATACATTCATACACACGCCTTTATACTCATGCTCGCCCTCTTCCCCCTCCTCACCCTCCTCCTTCAGCTCCCTCATCCCGCCTCCCTCCTTCTCTCCCCTCTCTCGTCCCTCCCTCATCCTCCTCCTCTCCCTCCCACCTCCTCCATTACTTACAAGGAGTCGGTAATGGACCATTACCGACTCCTTGTAAATAAAAGCACTAGCGCCTGCGCGAAGAAGGGGCACCCAAACACGCGTGCCCGCCCACTTTACCATGCAAGAAGCTGCGGCATCAACGCTTTCCGGTCGCTGGTCCACGTCGCCGCCGTCGTCGTCGCCGTCCTCCTCCTCCTCCTCCTCCTTCTCCTCCTCCTCCTCCTCCTCCTCCTCCTCCCTTCTCACCACCTCTCTTCCTCCTCCTCCTCCTCCTCCTCCTCCTCCTCCTCCTCCTCCTCCTCCTCCTCCTCCTGCTCCTCCCTTCTCACCACCTCTCCTCCTCCTCCTCCTCCTCCTCCTCCTCCTCCTCCTCCTCCTCCTCCGCCCTCCTCCATCCACTCGCTTCTTCCCCATCCTCAATTCCTTCTCCCGCGGAGCCCAGGGGCAGAAGGTCGCCCGCAGGGTCTCTTTCCAACGGAACCCTCTGCCGGCGGTGCTGCCGAACTGCAGGGATGGAGGCGCGCGGCGCGGCGAAGACCCCGCGGGAGAGAAGGCCTGCCGCCACCCCAACCAAGCGCTACGGAGAAGACGAAACGCCACCCCGACCCGGACACCTGGCGGCTGGAGACAATGTAGAGACTGCATGCTGCTCGAAATGTCGGGCCTTTGGCAGCCACTTCGGACACGTCGATCCGTCGGACGTCTGGGAGACAGCGGCATGCTGCGCCGATGCCGACTTCCGATGGCAGACAGAAATCTGACGAGTCGCCCTGGTGGTCTCTTCGCACCGGGACAGGTTCATCCAAACGTCTGCGCGACGGCGAGCGCACGATTATAGTCAGCATGCTACCATGATGGAGCGCTGCATAAGGAACGAAGGAGCTTCTCAACCCTCGGCGAGCCTTGGCCACGAATAGTTTCCCTGACCTAGATCGAATGAACAACCCGAAAACCAAACCCCTCTCCTGAACCCAAAGTGGTCCTTACTTCAACGTCTTGACTGCAGCCTTGATGCGGCGCCGCATTCTCAATATGGCTTCGATTGCACATAAGATCACATGAAGGCGGGGTGAACCCCGTTCTCCACTGCGCATGCGCAGTCACACGCTGAAAGACTGGGATCCTAGCGCAAGGGCGTGCCGTGTTTGCATCGCTGGGAAGCCAATCCATTCAGCAAAGAGGCCGCTGCTTGTCGATGCCCCTGCAGTCCAGTGCGAATGCTCAGTATTACGTGGTGAAGGCCAAGTCGTGCTCGCAGCAGTGGGATTCGCATCTCTGCAAACGTTTCCGAGGGTTTCAAAGGGTATCCTGAAGCCGAAAAACGCCGACACCATACCAAATCCTTGATGCTCGATGCCCGATGCCCAATGCTCGATGCGTTCTCATCCTCCTCCTCCTCCTCCTCCTCCTCCTCCTCCTCCTCCTTCTCTTCCTCATCCGGCCCAAACCAATCCAAAACCAATCCCCGAACCCATCCCAGGTACACCATGGCCACCCTGGGCCCGAAACAGGCCCCTCGAGGACGAAGTTAGGGCCCCTGAACCAGATCTGGCGTGGGGCCTGTCGAATCTGGGTCGAACCCAGACCTCCAGCGTCTTGAAGAAAATGCCACAAGAAAGAACAGCATACCAACCGCTGAGGGTCAGCCATTTCTTCTGCAGGACCGTGCAGTAGCAGCATTCGCCGACGGGCTTCTCGAGCCAAGGATTGGGCACTTGGGGCACTCGGGACAAGAGAATATTACCAATCAATGCGAATCTCGTGCTCCGAGAGCAGCGATTGATCGTGCAGCCCACATATGTGTGAGCATCCGTCCGACCCAGACCATGAGAAATACTCCAACCAATGTCAAAGGGGATGACCGAACACACGCATAAACAGAGCCAGTTGGGCATCGTCCATGCAGCGGCCCTGACACAATGCCACAGTCGGCAACGACCACACGATTACTCGCTCGATGACGCTATCGGCATAGCGACGAAACAGGCGAGCGTGAGCTCGCTTGCAAAGCCCAAGGACATCCTCGCGCTGCAAAGGAGAAAAGGTCGCAAACACCGCTCCACTGACATCTTGACTGCCACTGCTGCTGATGATGCAGGATTCCGCATTTCAGAAATTGTCAGAAACCCTGGTGCTCACAGCCATTCAAAACATAACGAAACACAAGCATCTGATACTTATTGTCACAATCATCACCGCGAAAATAATTCCGCAACCTTTCCACGGTTCGATAGGGCGACTCAGAAGCATGTCGAGTATCCGCAGACCGAGGGCCCCATAATGGGCTAGAGTTTCGAATACATCGGTCGTAGTCGGTCCTCCGATCGCCTCCTGGCAATGGTCAGCTTTACAAGACGACCTGCCATAGTCTGAGTCTGCGGATGCAAAACTTCGTCCTCAGGATCGCTCGCTCCCTTGTTCACGATTGTTCGCTCAACGGACCGAGAACTTGATCTCAGCGACTCAAAGACATTGGCGTGTGCACGTGTGGATGTGTATGTCGTCTGTGCTGAATGGCATCCGCCGCTGCCGCGCCATTTTTTCGCGCGTCGCAGTAAGACTGCCTGTCTTTGATGTGGTAAGCGCGTTCGTCTTTGGCTGCTGTTCCCCACAACCGCCGTACTCCACCAGCTGTCCAAGACCGACAGCCCCAGCTCGATCGTCTGCCCGAACGAGCCCCCAGCGGTGGAGAGCGCCCCGGCAGTATGGTATAGGGGAGAACGCACATGCTTATCCGGACCGCACGCACGTCACACAACGCGAACGTCTCCTCGGATGATCGCTGCATCCACGGGCGAAACCAGCGCCAAGCAGTAACAAGAGCCCCCATTCGGGCACGCCCCGCTCGGGACTGGGACCCGTTCGCCCACCGAGTACTGAGCCAGCCCAGGCCCAGCGCACGCAGCCCCATGCCCAGGCCCAGCCCAGGCCCAGCGCACGCAGCCCCATGCCCCAACCGCGTGGTGGGGCGCCCCCTCGGGCCTGGCGCCCCCGTCGGCGCAGGGAGGAGGCTCTCACCGGGCCCCGCCGACAGACCTGGTCGGGGACCCGGGCGGCCCCACCGGGCGACCTGGCCATCGTCGGCCCCAGAGCCCGCACACACGGCGGCGGCGGCGGCAGGCCCACGCCTCTGCCGCCGCCGGCCACCGGGCGGGCGGCCGCCGGGCACGGCCCCGCCCCGCCCGCACCTGGGGCTCGGGCTGCCTTGGCAGGCAGAGGTGCTCGCCGAGCGCCCCGCCCCTCTTGCCGCAGCCGCGGGCGCTCGGGGCCCGAGGGGGGTCTGGCAGCGCGGCTCCCCCACCCCCCCGCCCGCCGCCCCTCCCCGGGCTTCGGCCACGCGTCCCCGCGGCGTCGGAGCCGGGGCCCCGGGGCGTCCCGGAGGGGATCGCGGAGCCCCCAGACTGAAGTCGGGCCTGTCCCCCTACGGGGGGATTTTCGACGAACAATAAAAAATACCCAAAAAAATAATCAAAAATTGTCCCGGCAAAGCAACCTAACAGCGATGTGTAGGAGCATATCTGGAAGCATTCCCCTTAAGATTCGGATGAGAATCCAGTTGTAGAATTCTGCTGTTCTCGCAGTCGTAGTCGCATTCGCGATGACAGTCGCAGTGGCAACGGCAGTCGCAGTCACAGCCGCAGCCTCAGCCTCAGCCTCAGCCTCAGCCTCAGCCTCAGCCTGCCTCAGCCTCAGCCTCAGCCTGCTTCAGCCTCAGCCTCAGTCTGCCTTCAGCCTCGGCCTCAGCCTCAGCCTGCCTCAGCCTCAGCCTGCATCAGCCTCAGCCTCAGCCTCAGCCTGCCTCAGCATCAGCCTGCCTCAGCCTCAGCCTCAGCCTGCCTCAGCCTCAGCCTCAGCCTGCTTCAGCCTCAGCCTCAGTCTGCCTTCAGCCTCGGCCTCAGCCTCAGCCTGCCTCAGCCTCAGCCTGCATCAGCCTCAGCCTCAGCCTCAGCCTGCCTCAGCATCAGCCAGCCTCAGCCTCAGCCTCAGCCTCAGCCTGCCTCAGCCTCAGCCTCAGCCTGCTTCAGCCTCAGCCTCAGTCTGCCTTCAACCTCGGCCTCCGCCTCAGCCTGCCTCAGCCTCAGCCTGCATCAGCCTCAGCCTCAGCCTCAGCCTGCCTCAGCCTCAGCCTGCCTCAGCATCAGCCTGCCTCAGCCTCAGCCTCAGCCTGCCTCAGCCTCAGCCTCAGCCTCAGCCTCAGCCTGCTTCAGCCAAAGCCTCAGTCTGCCTTCAGCCTTGGCCTCAGCCTCAGCCTGCCTCAGCCTCAGCCTGCATCAGCCTCAGCCTCAGCCTCAGCCTGCCTCAGCATCAGCCTGCCAGCCTCAGCCTCAGCCTGCCTCAGCCTCAGCCTCAGCCTGCTTCAGCCTCAGCCTCAGTCTGCCTTCAGCCTCGGCCTCAGCCTCAGCCTGCCTCAGCCTCAGCCTGCCTCAGCCTCAGCATCAGCCTGCCTCAGCATTCAAAATGTGGCCCGGGAATGGAAGTTCTGGGAACTCGAAGAACACGAAGTGGCCTACAGTTGGCTCCGGGCATTCAAAATCATGCCCAGGAATGGAGTTCTGGGAACTCGAAGACACGAAGTGGCCTACAGTTGGCTCCGGGCATTCAAAATGTGGCCCGGGAATGGAGTTCTGGGAACTCGAAGAGCACGAAGTGGCCTACAGTTGGCTCCGGGCATCCAAAATGTGGCCCGGGAATGGAGTTCTGGGAAATCGAAGAGCACGAAGTGGCCTACAGTTGGCTCCGGGCATCCAAAATGTGGCCCGGGAATGGAGTTCTGGGAAGTCGAAGAGCACGAAGTGTCTGACTGTTGCATCCGGTTATTCAGAATGTGGCCTGGGAATGGCGTTCTGAGAGGTCGACGAGCACGAAGTGTGTGACTGTTGGTGAAAAACGAGCCCGGCACAGGCCCGGCCGGCAACTCCCAACGCCTGCCCGGACCCCCCTGTGGAGTGATCTGTGAGCTCTTTTGAATCAACTAGAAACCTATCAGTCTACGCTGTTAGGTAAATAATCCAAAGATAGTCCAAAGATAGTCTGGGGACTATTTTCTGAATATCTTTGGACCCTTTTGGGGTATTTTTGTTTGTCGCCGAAAATCCCCCTGTAGGGGGACACGCCCGACAGAACCCCAGACTCGGTGACCCTCACGCTCCCCCGGGGAGCCCGAAGCCGTCGCCCCCAATGGGGTGCCTGCCAGTGGTCTGGCCGGCCAGGCCGGCGCACGGCAAGATG
Organism: Prorocentrum cordatum; assembly: GCA_963575745.1. Classification (NCBI taxonomy): domain Eukaryota; class Dinophyceae; order Prorocentrales; family Prorocentraceae; genus Prorocentrum; species Prorocentrum cordatum. The sequence goes on along the minus strand of CAUYUJ010020613.1, from coordinate 127,857 downwards.
ATAATTACCATGGCCGGCCCAGCCGGCCCACATCCGCGCGCCCACTGGGAGGAGAGCGCCCCAGACCCGCGCGGGCCCACCCTTCCGCCGCGCTCGAGCCTCCCAGGGCTGCGAGAACAAAGTGGCCAGCCCACTGCTCCCAGCTTCCACCGATCCTATGGTCTGAGCTTTCAATACTCAAGACTCGAGACGGAGGTTGAGGGCCCGTTCTGGGCATCCGAGAGACCTCGGGGAACCCTCATGGGGACCTCAGGGAACCTCTGGAGACCGTTCGAGTGGGCCCGCTGGCTCGCTCGAGCTGCATACCTTGACTCATAACCTTACTTTCACCATGATCCCTCGCGCACCTAAATTTCCTATCCCTACGTTTTCGCCCAAGGAACCACAATGCGACCATGAAATACACTGCCAGGGTGGCTCAGGGATAGGAGGTTGCCGTGCATGGTGGGTGGGTGTGAGGACTGGGGTTGTACGGCCCTCTGCCAGGAAAGCACCGAGGCGGCTGCGATCAAGCCTACGAAATCGATGTATGGGAAGTGTTCGATCGATGTACCTCATCATTTGTCTCATCTTTTTTTCCCCTAAACTCCTCCTCATCATCCATCCCTTCATGCATCCATCCATCCATACATCCATACATCCAACCATCATCATCATCAAGATGATGCTCAGCATCATCATCATCATCATCAGCATCATCATCATCATCATCATCATCATCATCATCATCATCATCATCATCACCATCACCATCATCATCATCATCACCATCATCATCATCACCATCACCACCATCATCATCATCATCATCATCATCATCATCACCATCACCATCACCATCACCATCATCGTCACCATCATCGTCATCATCGGCAGCATCATCATCGTCGTCATCCTCATCGTCACCATCATGATACTAAGCATCATCACCAACATCGTCAGCATGGTCATCGTCATCCTCATCGTCATCCTCTTCCTCATGGTCCTCCGCTTCGTATATCCATATATGTATATCTCCTTCTCTCTCTCTCTCTCTCTTTCCCTCTCTCTCTCGATATATATATATATATATATATATGTATATATATACATGTATATATATATATATATGTATACCCATAGACTGCATGGAGACCGGCGGCGCAGAGCATACCCGCCCTTGCGGGTCCACCGGGCTGCAGCTGTAACTGTCCCCCCGCCAGCAGGTTCGCGACGGGTGGGAGGGGGGCGCGCGCCTGCAGCAGCGCGAGCAAGTCCAGCCCATCGGCCGCGGCCACGCTGCCGCGACTGCCCGCGGCCGAGCCTCGCGAGACCAGCGGCGGGGAGAGGGAGGGGGAAAGGTAGGGGGAGAGGGAGGAGGAGGAGGAGGAGGAGGAGGAGGAGGAGGAGGAGGAGAAGGAGGAGGAGGAGGAGGACGAGAAGGAGGAGGAGGCGGAGGTGGAGGAGGAGGAGGAGGAGGAGGAGGAGGAGGAAAAGGAGCAGCAGGAGGAGGAGGAAAAGGAGGAGGAGGAAAGGGGGGGGGGGAAAGGGACAGGAGGAGGAGGGGGAGGAGGACAAGCTAGGTGCGCTCGCGTCATATCTGACATCCTACCCCTACCTCCCATCCCTAACCATGGCGCAGATCCCCTCTCTACTCGCACAGTCGGATGTCGAGCAAGGCAATGATCCCGAAAGGGTACGCGATGCATTGTAGAGCACGGCGTGGCATGGCGTAGAAGAGTACCGCGAAGCGTAGCATCAACCTAGCATTGCATTGCATTGCATGCCGTGGCATGGCACGGGAAATGACGCCAGCGCTGCAGCGGGAGCACGAGTCGAAACGAGCGGAAGCGCGGAAATGAGGCCAGAACTGCAGCGGGAGCACGATTCGGAACGAGCGGAAGCACGCCAGAATCGGCCCGGGAGGCTTCTTCCCCGGGCGCCAGAAGCAGAAATTCAGCATTTTCACAAGAAAAATGTGTATGGGAATACCATTTTTTCGGCGCCGCCTCGGAACTCGATTTTCCGGCGCAGGCCGGACCCGGCCCCGGACCCGGCCCGGGCGCCGGCCTGGGCGCCGGCTCGGGCGTCTGGCCCGGGCGCCGGCTCGGGCGCCAGCCCGGGCGTCGGAATCGGCCCAGGAGGCCCCCCCCGGGCGCCGGAAGCAGAAATTCCGGATGTTCACAGAAAAATGTGTATGGGAATTGCCTTTTTTCGGCTCCGCCTCGGAACTCGATTTTCCGGCGCCAGCCGGAACCGGCTCCAGACCCGGCCCGGGCGCCAGCCCGGGCGACGGCGGGCGTCCGGCCCGGGCGCCGGCTCGGGCGCCGGCTCGGGCGCCGGCCCGGGCGTCGGAATCGGCCCAGGAGGCCTCCTGGGCGCCGGAAGCAGAAATTTAGCATTTTCAAAAGAAAATTGTGTATTAGAATGGCCTTTTTTCGGCGCCGCCTCGGAACTCCATTTTCCAGGGGCGGCCGGAACTGGCTCCGGACCCGGCGGCCCGAGCGCCGGCCCGGGCGCCGGCTCGGGCGTGCAGCCCAGGCGCCGGCGGAAATGATGCCAGCGCTGCAGCGGGAGCACGATTCGGAACGAGCGGGGCCCGAAAATGAGGCCGGCGCCTCAGCGAGAGCAGCATTTTGGAAAAAAATGCAAGCGAAAACCTAACTCCGGGGAAACCTGTGTGTAAAAAATTATCCCGGCAAAGCAACCTAACAGCGATGTGTAGAAGCATATATGGACGCATTCCCCTTAAGATTCAGATGAGAATCCAGTTGTAGAGTTCTGCTGTTCTCGCAGTCGCAGTCGCATTCGCGATGACAGTCGCAGTGGCAGCGGCAGTCGCAGTCACAGCCTCAGCCTCAGCCTGCCTCAGTATCAGCCTGCCTCAGCCTCAGCCTCAGCCTGCCTCAGCCTCAGCCTCAGCCTGCTTCAGCCTCAGCCTCAGTCTGCCTTCAGCCTCAGCCTCTGTGCCTCAGCCTGCCTCAGCCTCAGCCTGCCTCAGTATCAGCCTGCTTCAGCCTCAGCCTCAGCCTGCCTCAGCCTCAGCCTCAGCCTCACCTCAGCCTCAGCCTCAGCCTGCCTCAGCCTCAGCCTGCCTCAGCCTCAGCCTCAGCCTGCCTCAGCCTCATCCTGCCTCAGCCTCAGCCTCAGCCTGCTTCAGCCTCAGCCTCAGTCTGCCTTCAGCCTCGCCTCAGCCTCAGCCTGCCTCAGCCTCAGCCTGCATCAGCCTCAGCCTCAGCCTCAGCCTGCCTCAGCATCAGCCTGCCTCAGCGTCTGCCTCAGCCTGCCTCAGCCTCAGCCTCAGCCTCACCCTCAGCCTCAGCCTCAGCCTGCCTCAGCCTCAGCCTGCCTCAGCCTCAGCCTCAGCCTGCCTCAGCATCAGCCTGCCTCAGTCTCAGCCTCAGCCTGCCTCAGCCTCAGCCTGCTTCAGCCTCAGCCTCAGTCTGCCTTCAGCCTCAGCCTCTGTGCCTCAGCCTGCCTCAGCATCAGCCTGCATCCGCCTCAGCCTCAGCCTCAGCCTGCCTCAGCATCAGCCTGCCTCAGCGTCTGCCTCAGCGTCTGCCTCAGCCTCAGTCTGCCTTCAGCCTCAGCCTCAGCCTCAGCCTGCCTCAGCCGTCAGCCTCAGCCTCAGCCTCAGCCTGCCTCAGCCTCAGCCTGCCTCAGCGTCTGCCTCAGCCTGCCTTCAGCCTCGGCCTCAGCCTCAGCCTGCCTCAGCCTCATCAGCCTCAGCCTGCCTGCCTCAGCCTCAGCCTCAGCATCAGCATCACAATTCTCAGCCTCTGCATCAGCATCAAAATGCGGCCCGGGAATGGAGTTCTGGGAACTCGAAGAGCACGAAGTGGCCTACAGTTGGCTCCGGGCATTCAAAATGTGGCCCGGGAATGGAGTTCTGGGAACTCGAAGAGCACGAAGTGGCCTACAGTTGGCTCCGGGCATTCAAAATGTGCCCGGGAATGGAGTTCTGGGAACTCGAAGAGCACGAAGTGGCCTACAGTTGGCTCCGGGCATTCAAAATGTGGCCCGGGAATGGAGTTCTGGGAACTCGAAGAGCACGAAGTGGCCTACAGTTGGCTCCGGGCATTCAAAATGTGGCCCGGGAACGGAGTTCTGGGACTCGAAGACCACGAAGTGGCCTACAGTTGGCTCCGGGCATTCAAAATGTGGCCCGGGAATGGAGTTCTGGGAAGTCGAAGAGCACGAAGTGGCCTACAGTTGGCTCCGGGCATTCAGAATGTGGCCCGGGAATGGAGTTCTGGGAGGTCGAAGAGCACGAAGTGTGTGACTGTTTGCGAAAACGCATTCGGACACGAGTTCGGACACAGCTCCCCGGGTCCGCCCCGACCCCCCTGTGGAGTCATCTGCTGCTCTCTTTTGACACCACTAGAAACCTATCAGCAAAAGCTGTTAGGTAAAATACGCGGGGGCGGAGGGGGGGGGTGGGGGGGCGCTCCTCCAAGACGTCATCTGGGGAAGAGGGAGAGTAGCATTCAGATTGAGCAACTGTGGAGGAGGAGGAGGAGGAGGAGGAGGAGGAGGAAGAGGAGGGGGAGGAGGAGGAGTAGGATTGCCAAGATTCCCGCCATCACGTAGCGATAACAGGCCGAGCTCCGCAGTTGGTGATTAAGTGGGGGCGGCATGGATGGCATAAGACCCTGAGCTGGGACTGACCGACAAAGTCCACACGACCCACACAAACAAACTCCACGGTCTTGGTGCCACCGAAGGGCGTGTGCAGCATGCGCACACATCCACCTGCGGAGTGTGAACTCCGTCCTATAACGGGGCCCGGCACAGATCGGCAGCCACAGGGCGAGGGGGAACGCAAGCACTCTGTCCACGCAGACGCCCTCTCCTTCGAGGGCGAGCCGACGTCCACACCGAACAGGCTCTTCCGCTTTCGGCCAGGGCGTGGGCAGACGCAGAGCGTGCCAGGGCTGGAGGGGGGGAGCCCGCCGAGGAGCAGGAGGACCAGGCGGGGCCTCAGGACCCCCACTCCGAGCTTTGAGGCCCTGGGCGGCCTGGATGGCTTCCAATCCTACCCTAAGAACTCTTCTCCTAACAAGCCTGGCCTTGCGCTCGACCCGGTGGACTCAGGAACGGTCGGGCTCGGGGGCTCTGGCTTTCACGGCCGCTGCCCCCGCCAGAGCACCGACGCGCGCGCTTCCCTGAATGAGCCAACTTTCCCACCCCTGCTGAGCGACCTCTGGCGCCGAGAGATTGGATGGGATCTGCAGAACGGCCACGTCGCCTTCGTTGCGGCCTTGCTCTGACAACGTGGAACCGATGTTTCGCCGCAAATCTCAGCCTGGAGATCTTCTGGGCTGCGAGGGGCCCCCGCGCACCTCCCCCTGGCAACCTCGGCGCAGTCTGCGATGGACACGACAGGTCCATGCGAAAACCGAATGGTCCATTCGCAAGCTTGCGACTCCCCCCCTGGGGCGCCGCTTGGGAAGGCCCAAAGAGAGGCCCGAACAAGTGGGGGCCAAGCACGCAAAAAAACCTGGAAAACCGCCACCGCGTTTCCGACCCCACGGAGCCGACAATCGCGGGTGTCCTTCCCGCTAGAAGGGCCCCAAAAAACAAACAGCGGGCAGCCCTGGGGCCCCTGGCCTAGACGCCCAGGACCGAGGCGACCCTGAGTCAGGATCCCGCGCGAAAAAAACTCCTTCGCAAGCAGGCGGAAGGACTCGAACCCAATCTCTCGGGATCACGCCTCTCATCCAGAAGCACGGGAGCGCGTCTTGCTCGGCGATAGCCTCAGCAACTAACTCATCAGTTCGAACGGACGCTGGCGAGGCATAACTTCTTCTGCACAGCCAGGTGCGACGAAAGGGGAATACCAAGCCGTGCGCCGCATCGTTCACGCATGTCTGACGGGGACAACTTGGCCGCGTGCTTCCGCTGCTGCGCCCAGTGGCCCCCAATGGCGATTGTGACCGTCAACGCCGACCACTGCCTTCCTCTCCGCGCTTGTAGAACAGGCGAGGTGAAAGACCGATAGCTCCACTGATCTGCGCCTTGCCCCAGGCCGCCTCCACAGCAAAGACCCGCTGCCCCCTGCCAGAGCTGCGCGCAAAGGGCGTCCTCGAACACGTCGAGGAGGGGTCGCGCCTGATGCGCGCCAACAAAAGCACTCGTAGAGAAATTCCACGCGCTGCTCCATGCGCCACTCCGTCGACCGCTTCGGAGTCCGTCCGCCTGAAGCACGACCTCAGATTCTCCCCACGACCTTTCTGAAGCTGGTGCTCAGCATCTCGCTTTAAGTCGGGCGTGTTCCCCTACTACAGGGGGATTCCCGACGAACAAATACCTTGTGACGTACCCAACCCATGTGTATCAATGGAAGCGAGGAGGTGGCCGAAACTTGTATGGACAATCAACTTGATGTGTAAGCTACTGGGGAGGCGTCACTGTGTTGGGCCTCGCAAGCAGGCCTCGAAAGTGGCGACAGTTTCACAGATCGCAGCCCCCCCAGGGATGGCGAGGTCTAACTTGAATCTGCGTGTGGCGTCACTGTGCTGGGCCCCCCAGCAGGCCTCGAAAGTGGCGACACTTTCACAGATCGCAGCCCCCCCAGGGATGGCGAGGTCCCATTTGAATCAGCGTGTGGGTACCCACTGTGCTGGGCCCCCCAGCAGGCCTCGAAAGTGGCGACAGTTTCACAGATCGCAGCCCCCCAGGGATGGCGAGGTCCCATTTGAGTCTGCGGTGAGTACCCACTGTGCTGGGCGCCCCAGCAGGCCTCGAAAGTGGCGGCAGTTTCACAGATCGCAGCCCCCCAGGGATGGCGAGGTCCAATTTGAGTTCGCGGTGAGTACCCACTGTGCTGTGCCCATCAGCAGCCCTCGAAAGTGGCGACATTTCACAGATCGCAGGCCCCCAGGGATGGCGAGGTCCCATTTGAATCCGCCGTGGGTACCCACTGTGCTGGGCCCCCCAGCAGGCCTCGAAAGTGGCGACAGTTTCACAGATCGCAGCCCCCCAGGTATGGCGAGGTCCCATTTGAATCCGCCGCGGGTGCACACTGTGCTGGGCCCCCCAGCAGGCCTCGAAAGTGGCGACAGCTTCACGGATCGCAGCCCCCCAGGGATGGCGAGGTCCCATTTGAATCCGCCGCGGGTGCACACTGTGCTGGGCCCCCCAGCAGGCCTCGAAAGTGGCGACAGTTCACACAGAT
>CAUYUJ010020613.1:45701-108201 GCA_963575745.1 Prorocentrum cordatum | reverse complement strand
GGCTTTCAGAACCTTTCTCAGAACCTTTCAGAGGCTCTGAGAACCTCTCGAAGAACCTCTCAGAGGCTCTCAGAACCTCTCTCAGAACCTCTCAGAGGCTCACAGAACCTTGCAGAAACTCGGAGCCTTTCGGGGGCTCCAAAGCGGTTTGGATCTCACCCGTCCCACGTGTCTTTGACGGTTGGGATCTGAACCGTCCGGTTGGGGTCTGAGTGGACTGGTTGTGATCTGGACCTTTCTCGGGAGGGATCAAGCTTCCTTCCCCGCCCGCGAGCCGTCTCGCTCACCCCCACCCGCCCTCCCAACACATACGCAACACCCGAGCCTGGCCCGAGCCGCAGCATATTCAGCAGTCGTCTTTGGATGGGCAGCTACTGGGGGCGAATCCGCCTCCGCCTCCGCCGCCGCCGCCGCCGCGCCGCGCCGCCGCCGCCGCCGCCGCCGCCGCTGTTCGCCGCCGCCGCCGCCACCGCGCCGCCCGCCGCCGCCGCCGCCGCCGCCGCCCCCGCTGCCGAATCGCCGCCGCCGCGCCGCTGCCGCCGCCCGCTGCCCCGCCGCCGCCGCCCGCCGCCGCCGCCGCCGCCGCCCCCGCCGCCGAAGCCGCCACCGCCGCCGCCACCGCCGCAGCCGCCGCAGCCGTTGCCCCCGCCGCAGCCGCCGCAGCCGCCGCCGCCGCCAACTGTATTCTGCATTGTTTTTTGAGAGGGATTGTATGGGGGAGGTCGCATCGGGTTCGCAGCGCATGCTCCGAATTTGGAGGCAGAACGTGTGTTTTGAAGTGTTTTTTGCGAAGGATGGTGGGGGGGGTGCCCTCATTGGCTCGGGTTGGCTCCCAGTCGCCTGGGGGAAGGGATGTATACTAAGAGAACACAGTCTGATAAACCCCTCCCCGCTTTACACCACCTGCGCCCAGAAGGCTGGTGGGATTTGGGCTCTGGGGCGTCCTCGGGAGGCTCTGATGCCACTGGGAGCCGTCCTGTGGCGATCTTGGCGCCCCTTGGCGGCATGCTGGGGCTATCGCGAGCCAGCCATCTTGAGCTATCTCGTGCCATCTTGGAGGCTATCTTGGGCTACCTGGGGCCCTCTTGGAGCCATCTTGGCCCATCTCGGACCCTTTGACGCCTCGCGAAGCCTTTGTCACGACTCCGGGCGAGAGGGGTAGGGGGATGGTCAAACTACTCACAAGCCGCACGCCGTCTCTCTCACTCCCACCCGCCCTCCCGACAGAAAAGTCGCACTCAAGTCTCAGCATGGACAGGGGCCGCCATCGGCAACCATCGGGAGCATACGCCAACCAGGTGCGCGACACCCGCGAGGTGCGCCGCGCCAGGGCACCCCCACCATCCCTGTCGAATAATAGCAGTGCAACATGATCGTGGGGCGCCCGCGCATGGTCGAATCTTTTGTGCACCTCTCATGAGTTTTCGACCGGGGTGGTGGGCCTGCCCACGTGGGGCAGCTTGCCGCCCCCCCGCGTCCCCGCCAAGAGACTGAGTAAAAGCATCGCGGGGCGCCGAGACACGCTGCAGAGTTTGCCGCAGCGTGCGTTTTGATCGGGGTGGCGTGGGTGTGGGCATTGTTCCTGGTTTGTCGCCAGTCGGGTGGTTTTGGAAGTTAGGAGCAGGGGAGTATTCCCCACGGGGAAGAAGGGTGTTGGAATAACGAGTTCGTCAAACTACCTAGGTCCTAAGGGCGCGGTGGGATTCACAGCAATTACGTGCTCTGGGAACTCCTGCGTTTTCAAACAGATTTTATGGACCCATGGTTGCCCGACTAATTGTGATCTTGAGTTAAGAATATAAGCACATCTGGCAACTCGAAGGGGCAGAGGCTATGTGAGCAGTTATGGGTGCGTGCTGCATCAGATACCATGGAACGCTTCCCGTGGGGCATCGCTGGTCCGACCTCAATATCTTGATGCCCGCCGCGTCGAGACGACTGCTGTCCACGGTCGCCGGTCGCGTCGCCACTGCAAGCGCCCCGCAACGCCAACCCTCGACAACGATGACCTCAAATTCTGCTTGACAGGTCGCAATCTCTCCCCCTCTTGCTCGAGCTGCGTCCCCCTCGAGGATGGAGAGCCCCTGCGAATCTTTCAGCTCGGCGGGTCGATCTGCCGCGATGGCCGACAGTCCGAGGCCCAAGGGCACGAGGAACAAGATCGGGCCGGGGTCTGCCCGTGGGCGGGCCTCGTCGCACGGCGACTGGGCGCCGCCCGGGGCGGACGCGTCGGACCCGTTCTTCTCCGCCGTGCGCGCGGCCGTGCGCGCGGAGCTGGGCGAGTTCGCGGCGGGCGCGTGCATGCGGGAGGCGGACGGCCGCCTCCTCCTCCTCCTCCTCCTGCCCCCCTCCACTCCTCCTCCTCCGCCTCCTCCTCCTCCTGCCCCCATCCACTTCTCCTCCTCCTCCTCCTCCTCCTCCATCTCTTCCTCCATCCCTCTTCCTTGTAAATAACTCCTCCCTGTCGTACCGCGAGACGGGTCGGTAGAGCGGGCTGGGCGTTTCGCCAGAGACCTCAACATTTCTGGTTTTGAAGCTCGAAGTTTGGATCAGTATCACGGATTGAGGACGGGTTATTTTCAAAATGTGGCTCTCGTCTTGGCGCCGCGCATACTTTTCAAGATGTACAAGCGTTTCATGGATGGTGGGCGGGTCGTTTTCAAATGGTGGCTCTTGCTTTAGCGCCGCGCACATTCGTTTTAAGAGTTTGGAAGATGTTCTCGTATGGAGGGCGGGCCGTTTTCAAGATGTGGCTCTCGCCTTCGCGCCGCGTGCAGTCGTTTTAAAGTTTGCAAGGGATTCACGGACGGTGGGCGGGTTGTTTTCAAACTCATGTTCTCGCTTCAGCGCCGCGCACATTTGCTGTAAACGTTTGGAAGCGTTTTGCGGATGATGGGCGGTTCCTTTTCAATATGTGGCTCTCGCCTTAGTGCCGCGCACATTCGTCGTAAGAGTTTACCACAGGTTCAAGGATTATTATGGTTGATGCCCCAGAACTGATGTTTGGGCACGACTTTAGGATTGTCAGGGCGCGACAGTGACAGCATTGATTTGTGGTGTCGACGTCCCAGAAATCGTATTCTGGCATGAAAACATGATTTAGGATCGTCATGTCGCAGCAGTAACTTTGATCCGCGGCGTTGCAGCCCCAGGAATGGTGTCTGGCACGGTTGATGAATTCAGTGGATTTTCTTCCGACGGGGCCCTTCCCGCAGGGAACATATTTTTGTAGGAGTCTATTGAGAGAAAGTTTGGAGTATGGTTTATTGCAACAACGTTGGTGGGTCTTGGGTTTGCACTGGTGGGGCGCGTGCGGCCTCCGCGCGCGATCGCACCTGCACCTGGGTTTGCACTTGTCCTCCTCCTCCTCCTCGTTCTCCCCTGCCCCCTCCACTCCACATACTCCTGCTCCGCCTTCTGCTCCTCTCGTCCTCCTCCTGCTCATCTTCTCCCGCTCCGGCTGCTACTGCTACCCCCTCGTGCTGCTGTTCTACCCCTCCTCTCCCCCCCACTCTTCCCACTCCTTCTCCTTCTGCTGCCCCTCCTGATCTTACTCGCTTTTCTGGCCCTCTCCCCCCCCCCTCTTGGGCCGTCTTCGGCGCTTCTGGGGCCGTCTTGGAGCCCTCTTGGGCCCCTCCTGGGGGCCTCTTGGGCCGTCTTGGGGCGGTCTTCGGGGCCTCGTCGGCCGTCTTGGAGCGTCGGAAGCTCGAAAAGTCGAGGACCCCCAAATAATTGAACAGCTTATGTGAAACCAATGATTTTGGTCTCTCAGGGCCATCTTGAGAAGGCTGCATGGGGCTCTCCTGGAGCGTCTCGCAGGCTTCTCTTGCCGTCTTGGGGCCATTTTGGGCGTCTTGGACCGATCGTGCGGCGATTCGGGGCCCTCTTGAACTGTCTCGGCGGCCTCTTGGGGCCCTCTTGGCCCGTCTTGGGGCCTTCTTGGGCCCGAGAATGTACTGCGGGACGCTGCGACGGGCCCCTGAGGGCACGCCGGGAGTCCAGGAAGATTTGGCAATTTCGGGTCCGGGCCCTTTAAGGATTTTTTAGGACTGAGAACTGACGCTTAAGGGATTAGGTTCAGTGCCTGAGGACACTCCAAGTCGCGGCTGACTTTTCTAGCTATACGAAGCCCCTTGCCACAAAAATAAAAGGCGAAGCGAAACTTGTATGATCACACATTTCAAAGGCGTGTGAGTCCTTTTTTGGCAAACAGCTGGCCTTTACCTTTGTAAATGCCGCATGCGTTTAAACATCCGATCGTGACAGTGGAGGATACTTTGAACGGAGTGCCCATTTTCAGAAGGAATCGTACTCCATCTCTGCAACTATATGTTTCGCTGGCCATGTGTGCAAGGATGTCTCAAACGATACCCACATGTTGAGCACCAACCGCCCTCCATCTGTGTAAGCATTGAAAGATTTTAGGACGAGCATGCGCGGCGCTACGGCGAGAAACAGCTTTTGAACACATTTTTTCGAAGCGTTCAAGACGTCTGTGCGTGCCGCTTAGGCGAATCCACATTTCGAACACATACTTCCCTACTTCGATGTAACTGTTGGACATTTAGGATTGATGAACATATATCAGTTGGTCGGAGGTCTCCTGCGGAACGCCCATATTGCCCTACTGGTGCCCTTGTTCGCGTGGGGGGAGGAGGATGAGGAAGAGGAGGAATTAACATAACAATAGGAGGATGGTGCTCGCGGCGAAGAAGGTGATGCTGAAGATGAATCTGAAGATGGATCATATGAAGGCTATGGTGATGATCATGCTGTTGCTGATGATGATGATGATGCAGATGATGCTGCCGCTGCAGATGATGATGATGCTGATGATGATGATGAGGATAATGATGATGATGATGATGATGATGATGATGATGATGATGATGATGATGATGATGATGATGATGATGATGATGATGATGATGATGATGCTGATGATGATGATAATGTTGCTGCAGATGATGACGATGATGTGATGGTGGTGGTGGTGATGCTGAGGAGGATAGATGATAATGATGCTGATGATGATTATGATGATGCTGACGCTGATAATGACGATGCTGATGATGACGATGATGCTGGTGGTGATGATGATGCTGCTGATGATGCTGCTGATGATGCTGCTGATGCTAATGATGAGGACGATGCTGATCAGAAGGAGGAGGAGGAGGAGGAGGAGGAGGAGAATGAGGCTGAGAAGTATGATCGTGACGGCGACGAAAATCGTGAGGCCGTGCCCCGCTCCTCCTCTCCCTCCGCTCGTCGTCGTCCTCCTCCTCCTCGTCGTCGTCGTTGTCCTCCTCCTCCTCCTCCTCCTCCTCCTCGTCCTCCTCCTCGTCCCCTCCGCCGCGGAGGCGGTGCGGAGCGAGGTGGACGCGGCCCTGCAGGCCTGGAGCGGCGGCCCCTGCAGGAAGGCACCCCTCCTCGGTGTGCTCCCCACTTTCCTCGTGCTCGTCCTCCTCCTCCTCCTCCTCCTCCTCCTCCTTCTCCTCCTCTCCTCCTCCTCCTCCCCCTCCTCCTCCTCCTCCTCCTCCTCCTCCTCCTCGTCCTCCTCCTCCTCGTGCTCGTCCTCCTTCCTGCTCTATCTTTCTTTCTTCCCAGAATCTTGGTGCCAGTTTGTTGGTCGAGCTGCCTGGTCTGGGCTGCGACCGCTTAGATTGCCACTGAGAAATCTTTCAACTTGCGGCACCATGTATGTTGGGAAACAAGGATGCCGCCACACAGGAAAACAAAAACAATCCTCGTGCTCCTGCGGCTTTTTGGGGTCCTCGTTGAGCTCCTGCGCATGTCGGCCACGTCCAGCAGTAATTCGCGCAGGTCTTCCGTCACAGGCGATGCACTTCATAGATTCCTGCTACAGTAGCTGCCAGTGGCCGTGCGGGGAGCTGCCCAGTAGCCGATGGGTTTGGGTGGCGCATGCGGGCGGTGGCACTGGGGCCTTCGGTGGAGCTCCCTATGGGGCCACGAACCGTGTGAGGGGTGTGCCGAAATGGGTGTGGGTGACGCATGCGGGCGGTGGCACTGGGGCCTTCGATGGAGCACCTTATGGGACCACGAAGTGACGAAACGAGTGAGGGGTGTGCCGAAATGGGTGTGGGTGACGCATGCGGGCGGTGGCACTGGGACCTTCGGTGGAGCTCCCTATGGGGCCACGAAACGTTGTACTGGGTGGGTGAAACGCAGGGAGGAAGGAGGAGGGGGAGGAGGGGGAGGAGGGAGGAAAAAGGAAGGAAGGAAAGAAGGAATGAGGAGATGCGGGGACCGTCTCGTCAAAACGAGGACCCAACACCACAGGATGGTTGGGAAAAAACATTCAAGAACACACGGTTTCGCAACATCAGTTCTTAAAAAGAGCTTGCGGGCGCGCTCTTGCGAATTCTTGAGAAAGCCATAGTTTTTTCCCTTCAACATCTGCATGGTATTCTGCCAAATGGGCCTCTGGCGCCGCATGCCGACACCATTCGCACGCCCTTGCGCGCGTGCTGGGGGGGGGGGCACGATCCGTGTCAAATAAAACCATGCGGGCCTTTTTTCGCGCGTCGGCCGCGCGCACATGTCGAACTCTTTCCAAGACCTTCACCACCGACGCGAGGACGCCGTCATCGTCGTCGGCGTGATCAGCATCGGCGCCCGCACTGGCCGCGCTTTCGTCGGTGCGAACATCGTCACCAGCATCGCCACTATCATCATCGCGTTCCCCGTACTCGGCGTTGCCATGATACCGCGCCCGCCCAAGTCGCCGACTCGCAGTGAAGTGCCCGCTGGGCTGTGCTGAGCGGTTAGCGGCACCGCGTTCGCGTCGGTCGCGCCAAACTAGTTGGCCACTGCGCGCGCGTGTTACGGTTGGCGCGCCCGCAGAGATGCACCAACTAACGCCAAGCATCGGAATCGCTTCCGCATGGGTTTTGCAAACCAAGTTGCGGGTGGGTTGGTGGGATTTTTGCAAGAGCATGGGGTGTGCTTCATCTCATGGGTTCAGATCGAATGTGCCACGTAGATGCACCACATACATCCAGCTGCTTGCGGCAAGTCCCGCCACCGTGCCAACACAGTTTTCTGGGTGGCGGCTTTTCGAGGGGGCGCGTGAGGCCGTCATGTGTGACACCTCGTTTCTCCAGGCTTGGGAGAGCCGTGAAGAGGATGATGGTTTTTTTTGAGGATGCTGGGGGTGGTGATGATGATGATGATGATGATGATGGTGATGATGATGGGGATGCGGTTGATGTTGTTGATGATTGGTGGTGGTGGTGATGACGGCGATGATGATGTTGATGGGTATTGATGATGTCGATGATGATGATGATGGTGGTGATATTGGTGATTGTGGTGATGATGGTGATTCTGCCGTTGGCGATGGCAATGGTGATGACGATATTTGATGGTCATGGCGATGAGGTGATGATGAGACTGATGATGGCGATGCTGATTATAATGATGCCAATGGTGATGATGTTGCCGCTGGCGACGATGGCGATGATTATGGTGATGGTTTGAGGGAGTTTCTGTGGAACTCACGTCATCCTCACCCCCGGCGCGAAGAGCACGAGCCCAGAGCGGCCTCCGGCACCGTTTCCGGACAGATCCGGTGGATCCGGTGACGAATCCCAAACCGGCGCCCTCGCTTGAGACATCCTCACAAAACCGGCCCCGGGGGAGGTGCCCAGAGGAGCCCAGAGCGGCCTCCGGCACCGTTTCCGGACAGATCCGGTGGATCCGCTGGATCCGGTGACGAATCCCAAACCGGCGCCCTCGCTTGAGACATCCTCACAAAACCGGCCCCGGGGGAGGTGCCCAGAGGAGCCCAGAGCGGCCTCCGGCACCGTTTCCGGACAGATCCGGTGGATCCGGTGACGAAATCCCAAACCGGCGCCCTCGCTTGAGACATCCTCACAAAACCGGCCCCGGGGGAGGTGCCCAGAGGAGCCCAGAGCGGCCTCCGGCACCGTTTCCGGACAGATCCGGTGGATCCGGTGACGAATCCCAAACCGGCGCCCTCGCTTGAGACATCCTCACAAAACCGGCCCCGGGGGAGGTGCCCAGAGGAGCCCAGAGCGGCCTCCGGCACCGTTTCCGGACAGATCCGGTGGATCCGGTGACGAATCCCAAACCGGCGCCCTCGCTTGAGACATCCTCACAAAACCGGCCCCGGGGGAGGTGCCCAGAGGAGCCCAGAGCGGCCTCCGGCACCGTTTCCGGACAGATCCGGTGGATCCGGTGACGAATCCCAAACCGGCGCCCTCGCTTGAGACATCCTCACAAAACCGGCCCCGGGGGAGGTGCCCAGAGGAGCCCAGAGCGGCCTCCGGCACCGTTTCCGGACAGATCCGCTGGATCCGCTGGATCCGGTGACGAATCCCAAACCGGCGCCCTCGCTTGAGACATCCTCACAAAACCGGCCCCGGGGGAGGTGCCCAGAGGAGCCCAGAGCGGCCTCCGGCACCGTTTCCGGACAGATCCGCTGGATCCGGTGACGAATCCCAAACCGGCGCCCTCGCTTGAGACATCCTCACAAAACCGGCCCCGGGGGAGGTGCCCAGAGGAGCCCAGAGCGGCCTCCGGCACCGTTTCCGGACAGATCCGGTGGATCCGTGGATCCGGTGACGAATCCCAAACCGGCGCCCTCGCTTGAGACATCCTCACAAAACCGGCCCCGGGGGAGGTGCCCAGAGGAGCCCAGAGCGGCCTCCGGCACCGTTTCCGGACAGATCCGGTGGATCCGCCGACGAATCCCAAACCGGCGCCCTCGCTTGAGACATCCTCACAAAACCGGCCCCGGGGGAGGTGCCCAGAGGAGCCCAGAGCGGCCTCCGGCACCGTTTCCGGACAGATCCGGTGGATCCGGTGACGAATCCCAAACCGGCGCCCTCGCTTGAGACATCCTCACAAAACCGGCCCCGGGGGAGGTGCCCAGAGGAGCCCAGAGCGGCCTCCGGCACCGTTTCCGGACAGATCCGGTGGATCCGGTGACGAATCCCAAACCGGCGCCCTCGCTTGAGACATCCTCACAAAACCGGCCCCGGGGGAGGTGCCCAGAGGAGCCCAGAGCGGCCTCCGGCACCGTTTCCGGACAGATCCGGTGGATCCGCTGGATCCGGTGACGAATCCCAAACCGGCGCCCTCGCTTGAGACATCCTCACAAAACCGGCCCCGGGGGAGGTGCCCAGAGGAGCCCAGAGCGGCCTCCGGCACCGTTTCCGGACAGATCCGGTGGATCCGCTGGATCCGCTGGATCCGGTGACGAATCCCAAACCGGCGCCCTCGCTTGAGACATCCTCACAAAACCGGCCCCGGGGGAGGTGCCCAGAGGAGCCCAGAGCGGCCTCCGGCACCGTTTCCGGACAGATCCGGTGGATCCGGATCCGACGAATCCCAAACCGGCGCCCTCGCTTGAGACATCCTCACAAAACCGGCCCCGGGGGAGGTGCCCAGAGGAGCCCAGAGCGGCCTCCGGCACCGTTTCCGGACAGATCCGGGATCCGGTGGATCCGACGAATCCCAAACCGGCGCCCTCGCTTGAGACATCCTCACAAAACCGGCCCCGGGGGAGGTGCCCAGAGGAGCCCAGAGCGGCCTCCGGCACCGTTTCCGGACAGATCCGGTGGATCCGCTGGATCCGGTGACGAATCCCAAACAGGCGCCCTCGCTTGAGACATCCTCACAAAACCGGCCCCGGGGGAGGTGCCCAGAGGAGCCCAGAGCGGCCTCCGGCACCGTTTCCGGACAGATCCGGACAGATCCGGTGGATCCGCGCCCCGGGGGAGGTGCCCAGAGGAGGAATGAGGAGGAGGAGGAGGAGGAGGAGGAGGAGGAGGAGGAGGAGGAGGAGGAGGAGGAGGAGGAGGAGGAGGAGAA
Source organism: Prorocentrum cordatum (assembly GCA_963575745.1). Classification (NCBI taxonomy): domain Eukaryota; class Dinophyceae; order Prorocentrales; family Prorocentraceae; genus Prorocentrum; species Prorocentrum cordatum. The sequence goes on along the minus strand of CAUYUJ010020613.1, from coordinate 98,343 downwards.
GATGATGGAGCTGCGGGGTGGAGGAGGACAGACGGAGGCAAGAGAAGGATGGAGGAGGAGGAGGAGGAGGAGGAGGAGGAGGAGGAGGAGGAGGAGGAGGAGGAACCTCATCCTCACCCTCGCCAACAAGCGCACGCACCTTCTTCTATATACAGAAACTCCCGATCAACCGCAGAGCGGCCGGCTAGTAATAATGCTGCTGATGATGATCCGTAAGGGCTTCGCCGCCTGCCGCCGGCCCCCTATCTCGGAGAATGCGCTATGCGAGAGCTATGTCATGAGGCCTGGGCGCTGTCGTGAAGCAGTATCGGAACTTCATGCGAGGCCGACTCGTAATCGGCAAAGCCAATTGACTTGTCGTGTGAGCCTGACCCCGCCGATCTGCGTGAGGGGTGCCACCGGATTTCACAAATGTGGCAAATCCCCTGTGCTTTTGGACCCTGACCTCGCCGATCTGTGTGAGGGGTGCCACCGAATTTTAAAACATTTGGCAAATCCTTTGTGCTTTTGGACCCTGACCCTGTCGATCCGCGTGAGGGGTGCCACCGAATTTCAGAACTGTTGAGAATCCCTTGGGTTTTCGGACCCTGACCCCGCCGATCTGATGAGGGTTGCCACCGAATTTTAAAACATGTGGCAAATCCTTTGTTTTTTTGGACCCTGACCCCGCCGATCTGCGTGAGGGGTGCCACCGAATTTCAGAAATGTGGCAAATCCCTTGTGTTTGGACCCTGACCCCGCCGATCTGCGTGAGGCTGCGTGAGGGGTGCCACCGAATTTCAGAAATGTTGAATTCCTTTGGTTTTCGGACACCTCCGATCTGCATGAGGGGTGCCACCGAATTTTAATACATGTGGCAAATCCTTTGTTTTTTTGGACCCTGACCCCGCCGATCTGTGTGAGGGGTGCCACCGAATTTTTATAACATGTGGCAAATCCTTTTCCTTTGTTTTTTTGGACCCTGACCCCGCCGATCTGTGTGAGGGGTGATCCCGAATTTTAAAACATGTGGCAAATCCTCTGTGTTTTTGGACCCTGACCCCGCCGATCTGCGTGCGGGGTGTCAATTTTTACCCACCCCAGCAATTCAGACAACACGCTCAGGGCGTGCTAAACCTGCCCGTTTTGGGCCTCCCCCCTCGCGCGGTCCATCAACAAGGAACAGTAAGCAGCAAGAAGCAGAACTGTAACAGTGGAAACTGGAAGCTGCAACTGGTACAGGAAACTGCGAACCTTCGGCCTACAGCCTGGTTGCCCCACAAGGGGGCCGGCTGATTATGATGATGATGGTGGTGCTGCTGATGATGCGGTTGATACAGAAGATGGCGATGATGATGAGGATGATGATCATGACGACGATAGTGGTACTGTTGGTGATTCGGTGGTGATGATGTGGACTATGATGATGGTGGTGGTGATGACGATGATGATGATGCTGATGCGGGTGCTGATTATGTTACTGATGACGATGTATGATGATGTTGTTGTTGGTGATGGTGATGATGGTAGTGATACTGATGATGCTGATGCTGATGCTGATGCTGATGAGGATGATGAGGAAGATGACGTTGATGATGATTGATGATGAGTGGTGATGATGTTGCTGATGGTGGTGATGGTGATGGTGGCAATGATGCTCGTTGTGGTGGTGTTGGTGATGGTGATGGTGACTGATGGTGATGACGACGATGAGATGATACTGCTGCTGATGATACTGATGATGATGATGATGATGATGATGATGATGATGATGGTGGTGATGGTGATGGTGATTGTGGTGGTGGTGATGATGATGATTAAGGTGGTGGTGATGATGACGATGATGATGGTGTTGAGGGTGATGATTCATGATGATGGTGGTGATGATGATGATGTGTCTGATGATGAGTATGATGCTGATGATGCTGCTTCTGATGATGGTGCTGATTGTGATTATCCTGATGCTGCTGCTGATGATGATGCTGAGGATGATGCTGCTGATGATGATGATGCTGCTGCTGCTGATGATGATGATGATGATGCTGATGATGATGATGATGGTGATGATAAGTATTGTGGTACTTGTTTTGGCCGTCTTCAGGCTGTCTTGGCCTCCTGTGTGGCAGTTTTGGGGGTTTTCTGGGGCCCTCTTGGGCCGTCTTGGGGTTCTCTTACGCTGGCTTGGGGCTCTCTTGGGTTGCCTGCGGGCCCTCTTGGCCGTGAGGTGGGTGTCTGTGGGCCGTCGTTGGGCCGTCTTGTCGCCGTCTTGGGCAGTCGAAGAGCTTTCTTTCCAAGGCCGTCTTGGGTTCATTCAAGGTCTTCTTGGGCCGTCTTGGATGCCTCTCGGGCCACCGTGGAGTCCTCTTGGGCCGTCTTGAGCTGACGGCAGCCAGAAAAGGGGAGAATACGACAATCTTTCAAAAACTCAAGGGGGATCAATAGTTGGCTTCTTAGGACCCTGTTGACTCTAAAGTGAGCTGGGGACACAGGGAGCGGAAGCGAACGTGTGCCCGTGGCCGCGTGGCTCAAGCGGCCGGCCGCCCAGATCTGACTACACCTCATCGCGAGGTGTAGTATTTGCCATCGATACCAAAATACTGCTTGAGATGGCTCGCCCCCTACTACTGGGACTATCGTTACTACGGTACAACAGAGCGGGAGCTGGGCTTCGCCTAAGGCGAAGCTGTTGGTTGGGTCTCCCAGCCGCCTTCAAATTTGGTAGCGGAGCTGGCCTATGGTGGTCAGCTCTTGCTCTACCCCTCACCATCCACGGCATTATCTGGTTGACTACAGACATGGTGGAACATCAGGGTGCAGTGGGTTTGCGCGGAGGGATGTATGTAACTACGCAGTATAGCCAGGACACTTGCAGTGACACCTCTGCTTACGCGGAGGCCTCTTACTTTCGTCCTACATCCCTGCGCGACTACACTCTTGAAGTCCACCCACCTACTCCAATTTGAAACTTCTTCGAAGACATAGTGCATGGAAACATGCGATACGACACGGTGCCGCCTCCCCCCCCGCGCAGACGTACGACTACACATCGGAAACCCCAACCGACAACATCCGACTACGACCTGCGAGGCCATTGGATTGGTGTTACTATCTTTGGGCTCACATGGGTCGCTATCGGGTGTGCGGTAGGACATATGCGTGGCGGAGACGACACAAAAACGACCGGCCCTCATTGGGACCCAGCAGGTCAGGTACTTTTTCGCGAATTCGTCCGCGAGGTACATGCCTGGATCAACGTGACCACAGGCAACGTGACGCCCTCCCAACAAGCTGCAGCTCTGCAGCGAGGCTTGGGAGGCCTCGCGCGGACCATAGCCATGAGAGTCCCCCCAGCAGTTATCAATTTTGGCGTTAACATAGGTGGCCGCCATACCGACGGCGTCACCTACATCATGTTCCTCTTAAGCACGAAGTTCGAGAGTTTAGAAGAGGAGTGCCAACGTAACTTTGGTACAGCTCTTATTGACTTCCGAGTCCATGCGGGGGAACGAATCGACCAGACGTTGGCACGCTTCGAGATAGCCCGCTATGAAGCTGAAGCGGAAGGCTTTAACGTCCCCAACTTCCAAATTGTTGACGCTTCGCGTATCCCCACCAGCCCATCCAGAAACGATGCTCAGGGGAGTTGAGGTGATCAGGGAAGTCGGGGAGCATGCAGAATAACAAAGGGCGGGGGAAGCTGTCACAGACCCCGAGAGGGGGAGGATGGAAGAGGAGTCGTCGTCGTCGGCGTCGTCGTCGGAGGAGGAGGAGGAGGAGGAGGAGGGGGAAGAGGAGGAGGAGGAGGAGGAGGAGGAGGACGGAGAAGGAGGAAGAATCGGAGGAGGAGGAGGAGGAGGGGAAGGAGCTTCTTGGGGGTCTTTTGAGGGCCTCTTGGAGGGCTTTTTGGGCGCCTTGGGGCATCTTGGGCGCCTCTTGGGACCCTCTTGAGGCGCTCTGGGGAGCCTTCGGGGCGCTTTTGGGGCCATCTTGGAGGGAGTCGATCAAACAAGAGGGGGGGTTTAATTAGCGTCCCCCCTCGGAAGCCCCTAAAATCGCCTCTTGGACCCCTCTTGGAACGCTCTTGGAGTGCTCTTGGGCGCTCTTGGGGCCGTCTTGGGGCTCTTTTGGGGCTCTCTTGGGGCCCTCTTGGGCCATCTTGGAGCCATCTCCAGGCCTCGGATGGCCATCGGAAGCGAAAAGGCGAGAAAGCAAAAATCATTGATTTTCCTTAGGTTTTGGGACGATTTTGGCCTCTTCGGGGCCTCCTTGGGGAGCTGTTTGGCCACTTGGAGTTATCTTGGGGCCGTCTTTGGGCTTCTTGGAACCATCTTAGGAGCCATCGTGAGCGATCTTGCGCTATCTTGAGCCATCTTGGAGCTCATCTTGGGTTCTCTGAGGCGCTCTTGGAGCCGTCTTGGGCCATCTTGGACGCTCTAACTACCCGCGGCCCCCCCCGTCCAGGTCCAGGGGAGGGGGTAGGGGGAGGGGTAAACCCCTCCCCAAGGGGGAAGAGGGAGGGGTGGAAGAGGATCTGCTCTAGACCACCTACGCCCAGAGGGCTGGTGGGATTTTAGCAGTTATTGTATTCAGAGCTCTTGGAGTGGGGACATCGCGTGCACGGCAACTCCTGCAGCCACTAAACCACCACATGCCGAGAGACCAGCAACAATTTGACGCTCTACTAGAACGCATGAGGTCATATGCGCACATTGCTGAGAGAACCCCTGGCAAGATTGGTGGTATTTTCAGTCACGGTCACCGAGCCGAGACCTTCCACGCTGAGGCAAACGCAGGGCAACTTGCAAATCATGTCTGGCATGACGGTCCAAAGTCAACTGAGACCACTACACTACTGGCTCAGAATGGTGGATCGGCCTCGGGGTCGCAAGACTCCCGGGCCAGTTTTCGGGGGCCGCCCGACGCGGTATCCCCTACACAAGCCACAACTCTAATGGGCTCAGCAGGGCAACCTGCCGAGTCCGACTTCGACTCCGGTACAGACGCCGCGTCTTCGGACGACGAGGCCACAGCCCTTGACTTCTCAGATATGCCTACGTACCTCACGGAAGAGCAACAGGCGTAATGGTTATTGTAAGGGTACCAGAAACATGCAGGTGGAGGCGATTCATGAAGAAGCCAGTCCATAAGGTACGGCGTATCGTCCGACGAGCACTCGAGGGAAAAGGCAAGGGTCGAGGTAAGGGTAAAGGTAAGCGTCGGCGATTGCATGGCATAGGCATATTCGCATTCCTAGCGCCCCTTACCGGGCCACAATCTGAAGATACATTCTTGGGTGCAGGCAGGAATCGTAGGCATACATCGGGAAAAGGTAAGGGACGTAGGGGGGGGGGGCCGAAGGATGCCAATGGCAAAACTATGGAGTGCGACATATGCCATAGCACACAGCACTTTCGCCGCGAATGCCCTCAGGGCGATGGGAGAGGCAGAGGTCCGTCGATGCATCTGGCTCAAACTGATTCGGATATGCAGTATGTTGACTAGAAGTCACTTTTAGCCGACCCGGCCGATAGCTCAGTTGCAGATGTTAATTTCATGGCTGCCAGATATTTGAGTGCCGACGAGCTGTTCGAGGAGGTATTCGCTGGCCACAGTGGTGTTGATCTGGCAGACTGGCTGGGCATGCCCATCGCGGGGGAACCTGCAGATATTGACTTTGTCGAGAACTGCCGCGTGCCCGCCGGGGGAGATGGCGAAATGGATGGGGCGCCCGCGGATTCATAAGCCACTGTTCCTGCAACAGAGGAGGGGATACAGTTAATGCTTTATCCTCGGGTTATTGGAAATCCGGCAGACATGGAATTTAGTGATGATGGTCCTTTGCAGGGAAGCCCGCGAGACGTTCGTGATCTGTCTGGGCGCATTCAATGTGAGCTTGGTCACGATGAAGGATTTCAATGCGCATATGTAGCTTCGGACCGCTCCATGAGCCGCCAGGGGCGATCGGCAAGCCGCCAGTTCCGGAGACGCAAGTATCGCGCCGACGACGATGGCGAAGAGTGGAAAGATGACGCTCGTCTGGTACGTCGCGGTCGGACCCCCAGTCGCTCGCCCAACCGTGCGCGTGCGCGCTCCAGTGGCGCTCGCTCTAGCGGCCTTCAGCGCCCTCATCTCCCTGATGTGGGAAAGCCAAGGACCTCAATGGCGGGCCGATGGGCCTGGCGCTCCCCCGAGGCGGGGGCGTCTGCGGGGCCGCCCGCCTTGAGGGGATCAACCTCGAGAAGAATGTCCAGGGGGCGAAATGCTGCGCCTTGTTGGCTACTCGGAGGCTGGATTGGCTCGCCAGCGCATGCCCCCAGATGCGATGCAATGCTGGTTGGGCCAGGGTTGGACTGAGCACCAGAGTCGTCGCTGGTATTTTATTCGCGAGGTTGAACGCGATGAAGAAGGCAATATCATTCGCTCAATAAGGACAGGGCCTGTCAAACCACGAGAAAACTCATCGAGCGCGACCTCGAGAGGGCTATCGTCGAGAAACGGAAACTTTACAGAGGCGTTGTTTGCACATGCCCCGGATATGCCGACCACGGGCTCGGCTGCCCCAGGAGACGCCCAGCGAGAAGTCCGAACTTTAAAAGGACACGGTGGGTTTGGCCTCGTGGTGATGGTCGGGGTTGCTGCGCCGACCCAAATACAACGCCATGGGAGGAGCAGTTGACGGAGGGCGACTACGGGCCCGCTACAGCCGACGATATATCCCAATCTATTAGATATGGAAACACCTCTCACCTCTTCATGATTTGAAGGTAGTCAATCGTGAGTGGAACGCGGGGGAACCTGCTTCGCCCAAATCAGAAGACGATCGGCGAGAAGCTGATGAAGCTGAAGTTGAAGCGATGGCCGAAGAGGTAGACCCCGCGGAAGCAGCTCCTGCAGGATGCGATTCGGACCTCTCCGACGCCCTCGCCACTGGCGCGGATATCGCGGACGTCGCGCGCGATGCGGACGCCCCTGTCGATCCTAGGTGCGCCGTTTGCCTACCGTGCTGGATCTGTAGGCTGGGTAAAGACCAGAATCAAACGGAGGCTTAGCTCTACCAAATATCATGTGACCATCAAGGAAAAAAGCCACTATCGGTAATGTGGCATTCAGAAAGCCTGATGTTCTAGACCTGAACCCTGGCAGAGGGCCCGTGCGATATGGGCCGTGGACGCCTGCAGGGGCGGCGGCTAGGGCAGCTCCCAAGCCGAAAACAGATCCACCCACTGATATTTCTCCATCTTCGGATTCGTCGGGCCCGTCTAAGTCGCTCGGACCTGATCAGCTCAGACCCGCCCAAACAGAACAAGAGGAAGAGCCCAGATGATCCTAACCCTGGAGATCGCAAGCAAGAACGACCTGCGGGGCAACCTGCTGGTCGACGTCGATCCAGAGGACCAGCAACGGCCGCCGCAGCAGCTGCATCTCAAGTCGCCAGCACTCTTATTCCAAAGGACCCTGTACCGCGTCGCGGCCCTACCCCTGGCCGGACACGCAGGACTGGCCGAACGCCGACGCTGGAGGGGTCATCGAGGGATGCTTCTTCAACGCGGCGTGGTACCAAAAAGAAATGATTGGAAACCGCGTCGAAGGCGTCGGGGGCAGCTCTCAAGGATAAGATGTACGAGTACTACAAAGTCAATGAGAAGAAACGCCAGGACTTCGACGTCAGTGCCCCGCCGAGGACTCCTCGGACGCCCAGGGGAAAAGCAGGCGCTGCCGCGTCATCGGCAGGCGCTCGTGCACCCGCAGCATCAGCAGCAGCTCAGAGTTCTGCGGGGCAACCTGCTCAGAGTTTTGCGGGGCAGCCTGCTCGGAGTTTTGCGGGGCAGCCTGCCCTTGCTTCGGAAGTGCCTGTTGAATGCCGACAGTGTTGGGGCCGTTTACGCACTTCCAATCATATGAAGATCGACCCTGCGTGCCACCCCAATTATGATGACGGGTCTGATCGATACATTGCGGTGGAATGCGATATTCAGGACACCGCCGTCCTTGCCGACGTGGGCGCACATGCGCGCCGGCGTAGACGCCCGGCGCTCGCGCATCAATCGGAGAAGACCGACTGGATGGGAGTCCTTGAAGCAGACGGAGTTGTCGGCCCAAAGTTGACCTATGAGGAGCAGCGCTGCTGCTCAGAATGGCTTGCGACTGCTCTTCGTCGCAAACCATTTCACAACAGCCATCTCTCTGATATGTTTCTGCGAGCAGTGCCGTCTTTCGATGAATTCGATGGATGGGTTGAGCTTTCAGAGCTTCTCGACCAGTGGCCACCTGAAGGATGTGATCGTCAGCGTCGCAGACACCTGGAGGCTGTGCGCCAGTACCTCAGGAAGCGCCATTTGGCATGCCAAGCATTGACTGTGCTGGATTTGATGGGCATGGTCGGCGCCACTGGGATGCAGAAAAACAGGCTACAGGTCAAGACGTGTAAGTGTGCTACTGAGACGCGCGAGACATATTTCACCCGCCCAAGTAATGGACGCAGCAGTCCTGGGATAAGACGCCCTGAATCATTGTATATGAGGATGACAGACTTGATTGTTCCAGATGCACCGTGCTAGTTTATTCATGGTACCAGTGGGGCAACTTCCCGAATGTACTTAGCATGGGGGGTGTCATTCCGTGCCGACGACACCATAAAGAGAAAAGGCAGACAGTTTGTTCATGCTTGCCCATACCTGCTGGGTGACAGCAGAAACCAGTCCGGCCCGCGTGCCGACTCCGAGGTATTGGTTATGGTTAGTTTGAAGAACTTGCTTCGGGATAAGATAGCTATTTTGCGCTCAGCAAACGATATTGTAATGTCGGCAGACCGGAACGGCAGAGTTCCTTCGATTCACATCGTCCAGCTTAGAGGTATTCTGCCCAGCGACAAGTGCAGGTACAATCGCGTGGGGCACGTATGGATCAATCCCATGTACCTGTGGGACAACGATCAGAAGTATCCGAGCAGTGATCGTTCTATCGACGACATGTACGAATTTCGAAATGATGCATCATCGTTGAAAGAATTGTTTATTCCAAAGACCCCCTACAATTTGAAGTGTCCCGAACCGACGCCCATCCAGGAGGTCGAGTTTTCTGCAGTATTTATGTTGCAAGAGGTGTACCAAGCGGGGGCGCCTGCAGGGGGATCTGACGGATCATGGAATTCTGGCCCAAAGTGCGGACGTGACAGGTATGACTTCGAGTGGAATTACTCCCACCGACATGCTGTGCGCCAGCGATCCTATGAGCATAGCCTTAACTCCATTTGGGACTCCACAGAGCGCTGGGGGCACCAATAGCCTACAGGCAAGGCTCCAAAGCATTCGGATGGACCCGCAGCTCTACCAGGCTTTACAGGCGACATCACCATCCGCATCGCCGCGTCCACATGCGGGGCAACCTGCTCTTCCTGATCACCATGCTGCACAGAGGGCCGAGAGCCTAGTTGGCCAGCCAGAGTGGATGTACCGGCAGATGCGCGAAGCCGCACAGAGCACGCGTAGGGGTGGCATCGGCCTTCCCAGCGCTAACTGGACGCCGCCATGGGAGTATGTCCCGGGCCCAAATCCATCACCGGACAACCCCGATCGATGCAGATAACTACGTTCCAGCATTTTTCAGTCATCCGACATGCGATCCGACAGTTGCAGAGCGCCCTACAGCACCACCGATGGACTTCCCGTTGTATCCTGACTACCATGCTCAGGTAACTGGCAATCCTCGCGTGGGAATGCAGCCGGAGATCCCGTATGTACGAGCGACGGCCGACGACTGCTACCAGTCTCAGTTGACGCGCGGCTTTGGCTACTCGTCAGGTGTGCCTGGCCAGATTCCTCATTGTGGATATTTAGCTACCCCTATAGACTCAGATGTGATGCAGCAGGCCCCCGGCCTGGTAGTGGCATCATCCATGGGGGAGCTGCGCCCAGAGATTCTGGCCATTCACGAGGCGCAGCAGGCTAACCTTTCGATGCAATCGGTCCGCCAGCGTCGCAGCCATGAACGTCGGGCCAACCACAGCAGGGGCACCTGCGTATAACCCGGCAGCACTTTCAGCCATGCAGCCACCGTCGGTCCCACCGAGTCAGTATGATATTGGTGAACTACTCTGGAGCGCCAGACACGTACCGGGCCATCGGCAACACCGCCAGCCATCAGCGACGGTAACTTTAACATGTGTGCCATATGCCTGGATCACTTCATGCATCGCGACAAGGTCTGGAGGCTTCAGTGTGGTCGCATATTCCATGCGCAGTGTTGGGGCCGAGTTGCACGTGCTCATGTGGACGGACAGCTGGCTGGCAATATGGAAGGTACTGCAGCTGAGGCACCCTGCGCCATCTGCAGGGGCGTTGGTCTGATCACAGCTGAGTTTCATTATGCCCTTGCTGGAGATCAGGACGCATTAAATCGTCATGGAGAGATACTCCGAGGGGCTAATGAACTCAGAGACCTTCGTGAAGAGCTCAACCGCCTCACGGCGATGATGATGAATAACGCGGCAGCCCCCGCGACAACGCCAGCGGGGCAACCTGCTTCATGCGACGGAAGCCACCGTGCCTGTTTTGGATGCGCCCATGCCATTGAAAGCGGAAGCAGCCAACAATGCAGGGGGCACCTGCTACGACCGCACCTGCCGCGCTGCCGGCCAACGACGCGTGGCTGAGGCGCATGGGGAGAGCCACCGACAGGAGCGCTCAGTGGCCTCAGTCTCCACGTACCTACATGCCATGCGGGCGAGGCGCCCGCCCGCGCAGTCAGCGCAGGACGGAGAGCCCGGCGAGCGTGCGCAGTGGCATCAGTGCGATATCCGAGCGCGACATGCTACACACTGTGTGAATGGTAAACACAGGTGGTCAGATGGGCATGCGTGCTGACGAGGATGCGTTCATCAACATGCCGACCACATCTGCATCGCGCCCGTGCACGTATGACGAGGATCCTACGGCCTGGATTTTTGAGAAGAACCCCATCACGGAAGAGGAGGCCCGCGGATACTTGAACCTTTTTCACGTCTCTGTCTAGAAACGAATGGGCGTTGGAGCAGAGGCGCCGCAAGGGTATGTATGGTACGACGCTGTCTGAAGTGCCAGGAATATTCGGAGAACACCATGAACTGGCTCTGGCAGCAAACTGCGGGGCCATGGTGGATGGAATGCTGACAATCCTTTTGGACATCGGCAGCAACATCAACACCGTTGGTCTGAAAACGGCACAAACATTTGAACAGGTATCCCGTTCCCACGGACACGCCATCGAGAAACTGAACCTGGCGAAGAGGCTCTACGTGTCGGGAGTGGGACATGGTGCCGCGGTATGTGACAAGTCCTTGCACTGCAAAGTTGCGTGCAAGGACGGGGGGGGCCCAGTGGGGGCACCTGCTGTGCCGAGACTTGATACCTACTCAGCAAATGTGGCTGAGGGTTCAGGGGGAAATTTCCCTGCTATTCTGGGTCTGAGGAGTATGTCTAACATGAGGACTATCCTGATCCTGGAGCAGGGGCGCGAGAAGATGATCATCCCTGGCTCTGAGATGCACGAGCTTCTGCTTGGAAAGGGTGCCAGAGTGCTTGATTTGATGAAAACGCCATCTGGGCATCTGGCAGTTAAGGTCGACGAATGCGGGACCGCAGCTGAGGACAAAAGGTCGATGTCGTTTACTACTACGGCCGACCCTCAATGCGAGGATGACCCGCTACTCGTCAAAGAGGCATCTGACACAGAGCCAGCCGCGGGGACACCTGCTATGAGCGATGCCCATGCGTATGATGTCACAGGATACCAGGGGCATCAGCTTCCCTATCAACGAGGAGACGTTCGCTTATGCGATCCAGTCTTTGGTGAATAACACCTTGAAGACCGGGCATCGCACGAATGCGTCTTTCGCGACTGACCCCACCTCGGCCGACCGGGACTTCGCCTTGCGCAACTTGCAGGCGAAGGTATATCGGGCCATCTACGAGGAGGGCAATAAGTGGACGCCGCCCGACGCACAGGCAGGGACACCTGCGGAAGTGGATGATACCGCTGGGAAGTTTGATATTTTTACTTCGAGCAGTGGCTCTGCAGTCCAGTAGGACACGGGCATTTGGACGCCCCCATCGCCAAATGAGTGACGGGGGCAGGCGCGTGCCACGGGCGCCCGCGCTTGCTCCGACAGGCCGAGCACTCAGGTGCTGTCATCGAGTGCGGGGAAGCCTGCATTCTTTTCTCCGGCTGTGCGCGCCAAGGACAGTGGTGAGCCCGGCTGTGCGGCTGCCGCGGAAAGCAGTGGACCCGGCTGTGTGGCCGCTGCAGAAATAGAGTGCTCATCTCATCATTACCATTCTCGTGCACTTGTCATTGAGGACATACGGACAGCTTGCGCTGAACTCCGAGCTCGTGGTTATATGTGTGACCGTATCACACATTCAGAGGTTATGACCTGTACTGGTACACCATATTTGGGTGCTCTACTCTCGGGAGAGTATCGCCTGTTATGGGTGGCAACGCCCGCTGATTGGTACGATGGACTGCCTGGAAAGCGGGCAGGGCCACATTGCCAACGCATCCAAAACTTAGTAACTAAGGCTCGGGCTCTACGTATGTCTATTGTACTTGTGGGACCGCCAGGTTACTTTTGGAAACAGGGTCCCATGCGAGATGCCATTGAAGATCTCGGCTTGCAGGTCATGCGTGTGCGATGCTGCCATGTCGGTTTGAAATGCGACCGTTCAAGTCAGTTGCCTAGCGGATCATATCTGCTAGTGGCAGCTACATGCGCGCGCATCCCGACCAATTGTGGAGGTGCACGTGCCAAACAGCAGGGGGACCTGCACAACTCACTGAGCATGAATTGGGCTGGTATGGCCAAGGAACTCAGAACGCAGAATGGCGTAGCAAAACGTTGGCTATCATGACCGCGAGATTGAGTGATCACATGGATCTACACAAGACACAGACACCACACGAGTGCTGTACACCGCAGCGTCCACACACGCGTGGATAAGAGAGCTTGAACTTACGTTCAGTCTCCGAAGAATTGCCCTGCATTGGACCATGTCGTCAGACGGGTAACGATGAACCTGGACGACAATCATATTATACAAGACATCAAGAGCCAGGACCAGCCGATCGGGTACAATTACAATGCACCGTTGCCGACTGGTGTAACTAACATTCGTACTCGACTTTACCGGGGGCAGCCTGAAGCGGCTTTCATCGGACAATGGGACCCACGCCCGCGCCCAAGGCGAGTTGCGTTCGTCGATGACGATCGTTTACCTCCTCCTTCGATTGAGCGCGGCCGCGTGCCCCCTTCTAATCCCGAGTTTCCGACGCTAGTTTCAGCTGATGTTGAACAACAGGTTGAACAACAGACAGCGCTACCGACCGATGCCCGAATCAAACAAAAAGAAAACAGAAAGCCGAAAAAGAAGCGGGCATCAAACCACTCAAGATACCCAATATACAGATACCACCATGGACTACATTGGCCAAATGCAAGGGCACTTGCAATATTAATATGGACCAATGTACTACTGGCTTACGCGATCCCCATGGGGTATTGATGCGAAAACCGACCGAGATCATGACCAACCATCGCCTTCTACGCACCCCTTTCGAACGAAGACGATGTGCTGGTCATCATCAACATGCGTCGGTATGTAACAGAGAACTGTCCATGGCTGCACATTATACTTCAAATTTGCAGTCCCTCTTTGGTGATGCAGTTCAGATCGCGCACGATCTTTTCCAGGTAAACCGTGATCCGTTCCATGGTCACCCTTGCTCTTCCACCGTGCTAGTTACCAACGTGAGGGGATATGATTTTGACGATCCAACTCTCCCTCGGCAACCCGACGGTTCGATCGCGAGACCGCCCGCGGGAGGGCTAGTATGTCGCGCATGCGCGGATAATGGTAACATGCGCCCTCCCTCGCATGACAAGAAATCCCAGGCAGTGCAAGTGGTGCGATTAGGGGGACTACCGTTGGGAATGTCCGAGCTGCAAAAAAAACTACGGCCAGAACAAGCCTGGACATGTACTGACACCTGGCAAATGCAAGTTTGCCGAATCTTGGAAGCTGCCTGACAATCATGGACAGGTGCCACCGGCTCCTGCCGAACCAGCAGCAGGACAAGTGCCGCCGGCTCCTGCTGAACCAGCAGCACCGCCACCCGAGGCGCATGCCGCACCACCACTTACGCGGCTACGAGCACCAAGACCCGGCTCTAGAGCCGGACCCACAGCGGGTGCCAGCAGCCACGAAATTACAGTAGGCAGACGTGATGCTGAACCTGCTGCAGGGCAACCTGCCTCGAGTGGAGCTGGGAGTTCGGATGATCACCTCCGACTGCCACAGGTTAGAGTCAGACGTGGCCGACAGCCAGGTGGAGATGGACCTCCCCCGCCACCAGCGGGTAACCCTGCTGCGCGACCACGACTTCCAGACTGGTCACGGTTCGACGTACAAGCCAGTCTACAAAATTTACGTAGCCTTGACCCAAGCGTGGTAACACGCGATCTGCGGAAGCTAGTCTTGCGTTGGTTCCATGCGAAAGAACATAAGATGATATTCATCTTAACCAAGAGAGGTCTGGACAACGTCAGACTCAACCTGATCAAGGGTGTGTGCGACACATGTCGGGAGTGCAGGGCTTGGGACAAGCCAGGGCATGCGATTCTGCCATCTACTGCGCTGCCTGGCAAATTCAACGAAGAAGTGGAATGTGACAGGATGTTCTACAAACAAGAACACAATATATTTCGTATGATCGCTCGTTGTATTCGATCTGCTACTGGAATGGAGATATCAGACAAGACGATGACCAGTACCTTGGATGCATACCATCAGTGCTGGATGCAGTTTGGACTTGCGAAGGTACTCCGACGGAGAGGGTGCCCTCAACAACGACGCTGCGAAGGCAGTCCTGAAGGCAAAGGGCACAGAACTAAGGATACGTGCGCGTGGACAACACGCTACGACGATCGAAGCCAGAAATGGCATATTGTGCCATTTACTTCATGACATGGAAGCTGAACTCAACAGGTTAGACATACCTCTTGTGTTCACACGTCTACTGCATGAGGCCTTGTTTGCCGCCAGCGCGCCCACCTTCTATAGCGAGGTGTCTCCATGCAACGACCTGTTTGGGCGGCGGCCAGCAATGCTCCCCGACTTGCCTGTCCTGGATCACGAACAACCGACGGAAACGTCGGATCATTCTCGTGGACAGATGATACGCAAGGTATGCATTGAAGCTCTCACTCAGGCCACAGCAGCAGCCAAGACCAATCGTGCATTACGCACCAAGACAACTGTTACCGGCCAGCATTACTACGATGAAGGAGATTTAGTTGATTACCATCGCCCCACAAACACGAAGGACGACTGGGGAGGCTGGAATGGGCCATTCCCAGTTGTGAGGAACGATCCCGAAAGGGGTCAAGGCGTCATTCGAGTGGGGAACCGCGATATTCAGGTACAGTGCGGCGATGCACGACATTCACTTTATATTGAAGCTTTAATAGCCAGAGGAATTGGCTCCGACCACACTGCGCTACGGACAGTGTTGACGTTCGTGGCCAGTTTACCTGCGGGGAGACCTGCTGTGACATTTGGCTATGTACTGACAAAGGGGACGCTTCAGATGACAAGTGCAAGCCGTGTATCTCCTGAGGTACATCTAGCTTGACAATACCTCATCACAAACTTCTTCCGCATCGAGAACGTAGTTTCGGTCAGGTTAGCTAAGAGTACCCATGAGCTACCTCCGGTTGCTTACGCTGACAGTTGCACGCTGGTTCACTATGACAACGATTTGAATCCATGATTTCATTATTATGAAACAGAATGCACCTTTCTGAACATTCACGATTTAACTGGATCAGCACATCCTAGAATTATCAAGTGTCTGAAGTCCACCAAACCTCAAGCAGGCTTTGACCAGGACGTGATCAGGTTTGAGGAGTTGGCGGATGCACCGACAACGGATGGAACTGCGAGAGAAGCCTCAGAAGCCGAACCACCACAGGAGGATGGACGGCTTCCTACGATTTATGAGGAATCGGAGGCTGATTTCGATTCGTACGTCAAGGAAGTGTAGTATGCAGAACTACAAGATGAAAAGGAACTGCTGGAGGCAACTCCACTAGGGGATCTTTTCACGATGCCCGCGCAGATGGTTCCAGGCCATGGTGTGCTGATCACTGTTGCTGAAGAGCAGCGGGGGCACCTGCCCAAGTGGGGGCGCCCATGCGACTCCGACACCGAGGAGACGTATCATGTCCCATTGTGCTCCATGGTCGAAGAGCGCAGTTACGGACTGGACACAGACGAAAAATGACAATTTGTAGAACTCCGCTTTACGGCAGAAGTGTCAAAGGTAGTCCTGTCCGAACAACAACGCATGATATTAGATGCCCGCCGTGTGACCACTATGCGAATATACGTTACCGCCGCTGCAGAGCGAGCTGTGGTCGTCAAGGAAGATGACCCCTTGCGAAGGCTGACATCCAGGCGAACCCCGAGAAAGTATCGAAGGCCCTGTACGCCGAACTCAAGGCATGGTTTGACAACGGGTGTTTCAAACTGCAAGACATACCTAAAGCGTCAAAACTCATGTCTCCGAGGTATGTGTGCACATTGAAATTTGTAAAGAACGAGAAGGGCGAGATGGAATGTGCCATCAGATTGCGCCTGGAGCTTCGAGGCTTCATGGACCTTGAAGCCTTCGACGTGGAAGCCTTTTTGTGAACAGCGCGGCGGTCAAGCCAGAGACTACTCGCGAGCACGGCAGCGTGCAAGAAGCAGTGGGTCATTGCTTCTCTCGACATCAACATGGCCTTCCTGGAAGGGTTGACCTACCAGGGACTTGCTGAAACAACTGGTGAAAAGGACCGTGTGGTGTGTTTGACATTGCCGCCTGGATCGGCCACGGTGCTCTGGGCTCTCCCAGGATTCGAACACTACGACGAGTCAAAGCATTGCTTGCAGTGCCTCAGGCACTGGCACCAAAGACGCACCCCGAGCTCTCCCAATAACGCTCAGAAGGACCACTAGAGGGTTTGGTCTCCGACCCACGTCCTACGACGAGGAGTTCGAGACGAGCAGCAACCTGCTTATGACCAAACATGTTGATGATATCAATATGGCCAGTACTGAGGACACCATTGACAAGTATGTCAAGTGCGTAGATGACACCTTTGATAAGTGAAAACTCAACAAGCACACATGCACCAACTGTGCTGTGAGGTATACCAAGGATGATGACGGCAATGTTACTTTGGACCAAGACGAAAACATCAAGCAGCTCCGTCCTATACAACACCCTGAACTTGCCGGCGCCGGGGCTGACGCTCAGGCATCCAAGATGGTTGCAGACGCGTTCGTCGGCCGCAGAGGCGCGCTGGCGTATGCATAAATCACCCAGGTGTGGTTTATGGTGTATGTTGTATCTCTACAACGTGTCCAAGAACCGACCAATATACAAGTACGACGACTGAGCGCGATCACCAGGAAACTGCAGGTCTGTCCCAAGAAGATCGCCTATCAGGCGATGACCCCTACGGGCGAGGTCGACCTGCACAGCGACTCAGGTTACCGACGCCTGAGTGGAGACGCCGATGGCGATGTCAAAGGCTATGGTATTCGCGGGGCAAACCTGCTACGGCGTGGAAGCGCGCCATCTGGTAAGCCCGCCGTCCACTTGATCGATGCGTACTGCATGTCTCACCGCTTGCAAGTCCGCTCGAGCTATTCAGCAGAGACACTAGCAGCTGCTCATACGATGGAGGACTGTTACCCCACGATCGTGACTCTGCGCGAGCTCCACGCAGGGCCGCTCGCTCCCACTCAGTTGAAAGACATACTTGAGTTGGGTGGCCTGATCATCAAGGTCACTTTGGCCAGAGATGCTGAGTCTGTTTTGAAGTCCTTGTCAAGCGAAGACTTGAAAAAGCGGACTGGGTGTACCCTTTTCGGACACATCAGTTGGATACGACAGATGATGGAGCGCGGCATCGTGCACAGTGTTCAGTGGTGCGACACCCGTGATATAACTGCGGACGGTCACACCAAGGGGGGCATCGACAGAGAGATGCTCCTACAGGTCATGGAGTGGACACGATCCTTCAATCATAACCTAAAGGGTCACACTCCGTATCGGGCTGGTCAGACATCCTGTTCTGTGGCTGCCTGAGGAGTATCCTTATGTACAGAATAGTACATGCAAGGCAACATGCGTGCGGGTCCACCTTCCTTACGGCCCCGCCCTTTTGCTGCCCTTTTGTAGATAGTAGCTGCTGTGCTTGATGTATAGGGGCGGCGGACTCACGCTTCGTCTCCCCCCCCCCGACTCGAACGTGAGCTGGGGACAGGGAGCGGAAGCGAACGTGTGCCCGCGGCCGCGTGGCTCAAACGGCTGGCCGCCCAGATCTGATTACACCTCATCGCGAGGTGTACTATTTGCCATCGATGCCAACATATTGCTTGAGATGGCTCGCCCCCTGCTTCTGGGACTATCGTTGCTACGGTACAACAGAGGGGGAGCTGGGCTTCGCATAAGGGGGTTGGGTCTCCCAACCCCGTTCAAACTTGTTGAAGGTCCTCGTGTGGCCATGTGGGCCCTCTTGGAGGCATCTTAGGCAGTCTTGAACCAATATCCGGCCGCCTTGTGACCATCTTGGGACGTCTTCGAGGAATCTAGGGCCATCTTGATGTCCTCGGTTGCCTGCGCGGGCACAGGAGCGAAGGCTTGTAAGGACGTGTGAGGGTGGACTTGTGACGGGAGGGTGCGTTTGCAGCATCGTTGATTCATCTTTGGATTATTATGATTTTCCTGTTCCTTGTTTTCCGCCCCCTCCTCCGCCCTCTCTTCCCCTCCCCCGTCGCACGGTACCCACCCCTGCTACAGGAAGTCCTCCCAGAAGAGCGCGCCCAGCGATGTCTGCCTGGAACAGAAGCTGCAGCAGCCAGCAGGGGGGCAAATCCGCCGCCGCCGTCGTCGTCGTCGTCGTCGTCGCCGTCGTCGTCGTCGTCGACGTCGAGGATCGAAGATCGATTGTCTTCGACGTTTTTGGCAATGTTTGGACCCCTGATGGCTTGGGGGACCTCTGGAGAGCTCCAGGGGCCGTCGAGGGTCGTCGTCGTTGTCGTCGTCGTCGTCGTCGTCGTCGTCGTCCATCTCCACCTTCTCAGCTCTTCCCTTCTTTTCTCTTTACCCCTCCTCCATCCTTCTCCCTCGTCTCTCCTCCGTCCTATCTATTCCCTCCTCCATTTCGTTCTTGATGCTCTCCCTGCTCCTTCCTCCTCCTGCTGCTCCTCCACCCACCGTGCTGCTGCTGCCTCCTACTTTCGCTTATACTCCCTCCTGCTTCCCCCTCTTCCGCCCTCCTCCCTCCTCCTGCCCGCTCCCTCGCCCACCCTTCCTCCTCCTCCTTCCGTCCTCTCTCCGTCCTCCCTCCCTTCCTCCTCGTCCTCTCGAGCCAGGCCTAACTCCCCGCCGCTCACAGCGACCAAGACGGCCGAGGAGACGCTCCGCAACGCGAAGAATGAGTTCTCGTCGTACCTGACGTCCGTGAAAAGGTCACCCGACGACGACTTTGACAGGGCTAGCGATGATGGCGGCTACAATCTGTACTCGCACTGGTTGTACAAGACGTGGGTGTGGCTGCTGAGCGTCCAGGAGCCATGGCGTGCTGAATTGGGAGGAAGGGCAGCAACATAAGGATGAACATAACGTAAAGATGGGTAGGAAGCTTATGGTTTCGATGCCGTTGCAGTTGATGTTGACGTTGCTGATGACGATGGCGATCATGCTGTTGACTTGAATATACATGTGATGATGCATCTGACGATGCTGGTCACTGATGATGGTGATCTTGATGCTGCCTGTGATGCAGTTGACGGCGCAAATGCTGCGTGTGATGATGATGCTGCTAGTGCTGCTGCTGCTGCTGCTGATGATGATGATGATGATGATGATGATGATGATGATGATGGTGGTGTTTGTGGTGGTGGTGATGGTGATTGTGTTGGTAGTGGTGGTGATGATGGTGATGACGGTGATGATGGTGATGATGGGGATGATAGTGATGATGACGGTGATTATGCTGCTGCTGATGATGACGATGGTGGTGATGGTGATGATGATTACGACGATGACGACGACGACGACGACGACGACGATGATGATGATGATGATGATGATGATGATGATGATGATGAGGATGCTGATGATTATGATGATGATGACGATGATGATGCTGCTGCTGCTGATGATGATGATGATGATGATGCTTCTGCTGTTGCTGCTGCTGATGAGGATTATGACCATGCTGCTGTTGCTGTTGTTGATGGTGATGATGGTGATGATGATGGTGATGAGGCGGATGGGGCGGGAGGACGAGAAAGATCATGCGGATACGCGGTAATCTAATCGTAAGGAGGAGACAGACGAGGATCATCTGGAGGAGGGTGTGAAGGAAGCGGAGGAGAAGGATATGGATGTCAAGCGTGAAGGAGCCAGAGCGGACTGGTTTGCTCGCTCGATTTGTAGAAGGCAGCGTTTTCGAGACTATTGTCTGCATCGTCATATTTGTGAACTGTGCGTTCATGGCGTACGCTGCTGATGACGAGATGGTGAACAACGGCACAGTCAGCCCCTCAGTAGAAATTGGCGAGTGGGCCTTTCAGATATTCTACTCTGTGGAATTAGCTCTCAAGCTGAACGTCTACAGGCAGTTTTTCTTCTGGAGGGAGGGCTGGAGGCTCAATCTGTTTGACCTCGTTTTGGTGATTTCGGGCTTCGTCTCATTGCTCGGCGATTCTTATTTCACTGGCTTCTGGAGAGTATCCAGATGCCTCGGGCAACCCCCCTTCCATGTCAGTGCAGTATCGAAACGTCTTCGGGATGGCTCTACCAAGCTCTTCCAAACGGCTTGCTGTAGCGGGGCCTGGCCGTGACGCTGCTTTATTGTTGCGCGTGCTCTTGGGGATCTCTTGGAGGCCTCTTCGAGGCTTCTTGGGGGTCTTCTTGTGGCATTGTGGGGGCCTCTCGGGCGCCTTCTTGGGGCATCTTGGGGGCCTCTTGGGGCCCGCTCGAGGCACTTTTGGGTCGCGTTTGGGGGCCTGCTTGGGGTCTTGGGGCCGCCGTGCGCACTCGACGGTATTACCGCGCTCTCCCGAAGAGACTCGGCTAACCCATTCAGAGGCCGCTAGGGCGGGTCTTTGGGCCGTCTTTGGGCCCTCTGTGGGGCGGTCGTGTGCCGTCTGGGGGGGGGTTCTCGGACCGTCGCGGGGCCGTCCTGGGTCTGTCTGAGTGGCATGCTGCGGCCCCTCTGGGGCCTTCCTGGAGCTCGCAGGGACCATCCTGAGGCCACCTTGGGCAGAGAAGCACAGGAAGCCAAAGATGCTGAAGCGACATTGGGTTGTTCCATGATTCCGGTCCCCAGACTGTTCCCGGAGAGCTCCTCGGGCGCCAACCGCAAGGCGTTTTTTGGGTCTGCTGGGGGCATCTGATCCTCTGTGAGGCTGCTGGGCCGTCCTGAGCCTGTCTTGGGGGCATCCTGCGGCTGTCTCGGGGGTGGCCTCGGGGCTCCAGGTGCCGAGAGGAGCGCCAGAGACCGAAACGTGGTGGGGCAGTCCCGTCACCTGGGGCTGTGGGGAGGGTGGTGGTGGTTCAGATTGGGCCAGATTCACAAGCGTTCCAGCAACGGCCTCGCCTTCGAGGGTCAAAGGACTTGGCATCTCCTCCTCGGCGGAGGGCTGGCGGAAGGCTGGCGGAAGGCGGTGGAAGTAGAACGAGGCCGCCGCCGCTGGCGGAAGCCGGCGGAAGGCGGAAGGCCTGCGGAAGCAGGCGGCAGTGTTTATTATGTTGGTTCAGGGTTTCCAGGGCTTGCCGAATGGAGGCTGGGTTGGCTCAGGTCTGCAGTCTGCAGCTCCAGGCCAGGCTGGCCCAGTCTCACACCTGGTGGCCGGATGGGCCCAGGCTCGCAGGTCGATGCGCGCCGGGGGGGGGGTCGCCCTCGGAGAGCTGCAGAGGCCCTCCCGGCCAGCGCGCCCTCCGCGTGCCGAGGGTGCGGTCGGCGGATTTCGGCTCCTGAAGTTCGGGAAGTCGATCCGCGCCATCAAGATCATGGCAAAGCTCGAGAAGCTGCGAGCGTTTCTGGTCTGTCTGCACGGGTCCTTCGCCAGCTTCTTCTGGAGCCTGGTGATGCTCACGACGGTGTACGTCCTGTTCGGGCTCTTCCTGATGCAGGTCATCACGTCACACGTGAAGCACACGGGCGGGGATCATGCGGACTACGACGGCCTGTTCGGCACGGTCTTCGAGTCGACTTTGACTCTCTACATGGCGTCCACAGGGGGCGAGGACTGGTCCCTCGCATACCGAGTGATCGAGGAGACCGGCGCGACGGGGACTATGATTTACTTGATTTTTGTACAGGTGCTTGCGGCAAGTTCCCGCACCGTGCCAGCGCAGCATTACGTGCGCCTCTCTTCGGATCCACGTGCGCCGTACCATGTGACAGCTCATGCCAGGAGGAGTGGAGTAGAAGGTGACTTCTTTGGCAATTTTGGGGCCGTCTTGGGTCACTCTCTTGCGTTCCAGATGCTATCTTGAGCCGAGAAAGGTGGGAGGCAGAAGGCATTGAGAACTCAACGGCTGTTGCATTGACTTGCTTTCTAGCCGCCCGCTCTGCGTTTCATGGGGAGTTTCTGTATGTAGAAGAAGGAGCGTGGAGCGTACGCTCGTGGGCGAGAGGTCAATGAGCGGGAAGCGGTGGTGCGGCGGGTGCGGATGAGGATCCGGAGGGCGGGGCTCGCGAGGTGGAGGATAAGGAAAGTGAGGGTCACACGAGTGAGGATCAGGCGAGCGTGGGCCAGGAAGGATGAGGATCAGGAGACCGAGGATGAGGAGAATGAGAATCAGCAGGGTGAGGATCGGGGGAGTGTGGTGCAGGAAAGCGAGGATCAGCAGAGTGAGGATCGGCAGAGTGAGTCTCACGAGGAGAGCGAGATCAGGATAATGGTAATGAGCATGGATGGGGAGGATCAGGATCGTGAGGCAGGAGGGTGAGGGTGAGGAGAGCGAGAATCAGGAGAGTAAGGACCATGGGGGTGAGGATCAGAAGGGTGAGGGCCAGGACGGTGGTGCTCAGGAGGGTGAGGATCAGGAGGGCGGGATGAAGGCGGTCAAGACCAGGAGGGTGGGGAAGAGGACATCGAGGATCAAGACGTCAATGACAACGAGAATGTCTCGAGCGAGAGAGCGCGAGACTGGGACACGCCGGGCGCGCCCGCTGCATCCCTGGTCCCTGCAGGCGCGCTGGGCGGCCGGTGTGGCGACTTTTGCGAGGACGTCTTTGGCGAGGGCGCCGGATTGGGACACGCCGGTGCATCCCCCCGGAAATGGGCCCTGGGGATGCGCTGGGAGGCGACTTGCTCGTGCGCGGGGGTCAGGATGACGCGAGTTCCAGAGAAACTCTCTCAAATGAGTTGGTTGTCTGGGCTTTCTCGCAGGCCTTGTGTTTTCTCTTGGGGCTCATCGTGGCCTTTTGTCAGTCGTTTTCGAGGCCTCTTGAACATCTTGGTTGCCCTCCAGGCCGTCTTGGACGCCGTCTTGGACATCTTGGATTCCTTGGCGAACGCCAGGGAGGCGTCGGGCAGCTCAGATAGCCGCGGGAGGGATGGGGTGGTGGGGGCCTGGCAGAGACTTGCACAAACCCTTCCAGACAGCACTTGGCACTCTGCCACGCCTCAACTTTCCAAGTGGCACGGTAGCGGATCGCCTTCGTGCAGACTACATTACGATCCCACGGTACCGACTACACCACACGGCTTCCTTTCTACCTGTGGTCAACACCAAGACGGTTACGGCCGAGTACAAGAGCCTCTTGAAGGAATCACTTGATGCAGTGTGTGCGGCTCCCCATATTGATGGAGCCATTGACCTGGATCTCAATGACGACACAGATGTCCCGCTGGTCACGAGATGGCGCTACTGGCACGAACGAGCAGAGGCAGCACTCAACGTTGCAGTGGACAAAAAGTTGGTAGAGATTGACCGCCTACCTGAGAGGAGCAAGGGCTCCCAACCCACGCAGAGGCCAGCGGCACATGGACCTCGGTTTCGACCAGAACAAAGTATTGCACATAGGCGTCTTCTCCGTCTCCATCGTCGCTTCTCGGAGGCGCTCAGGCAGGGAACTTCAGCGATGGCTGAGGTCTCTCCACGACACTTTACGGATATTGCCAGAGCTGCCTTCGAGGGAATTGTCAATATGAAAGCAGAAGGTATTCCTTGTTATTCGGATTGTCTCCAGTGGCTTACAGCGGCCATATCAGCGGAGAATATTAAATTACAACGTGAAGCCCAGAGATCCTGGAAAGAAAAATTTGCAGCGTGGTCTACTGAGGTGTATAAGGTGGCCACGCCCATGTTCAAGCAGGCGCCCCCGGCCTCCTCTTGCCACGTCTCGCAGTTCGCCGAGGAGTGGGAAACACAGTGGAAGCCTGGGAATATTGACAAACAAGCACACCTTCGAGCCTGGCAACATCGTGCTGATCAAGTTGAGTTCCCGAAGTCGACTTTGCATGAGATGTGGCTGCCAACGAAGGAACAGTTTGATGAAGCTTTGAGAAGTTCAAAGGGTTGTGCAGGATTGGATGGGTGGTCTTTCAGAGAGATCCGTATCCTGGCGGACTTGTATCCAGAAATTATCGCAGAACTCTACACGCTGTGGTGTGATACTTCCAGGTATTGCATAGAACATGAAGGCTGTCCACCAGGTGAACTCCACGATCTGGTATTCGCCTGGCGAGTGGCAGGTATGCCCAAGGGAGAGGATGACACGAGGCCTATCAGTGTGGGCAGCGTGTTGCTACGTACTTGGCTCAGAGCATTGGCATTTGCAGCTCCTGAGCCTCCAGAAGGTCAATGGGCTAATAGAAAGCACGTGTCAGTCACTCACGCGATCAGCCAGTGGTTGCGACATTGCGAATTGAGTTCAGACGGATGCGAATTAGATCTCAGCCGCGCTTATGATAATATTCTTCATGAAATTGCGAGTGCTGCAATGGAGCGCTCACGTTACCCCCTGGCAGTACGATATGTATGCAAATCGGCATGGAAAGGCCCTCGTTGGTGCAGCCTCAGCGGAGAACTGGCAGAGAGGGCAATATACGCAGACCGAGGTTTGCCACAAGGAGACAGCACAGCACCTGGGACCATGATCAGTACCCTTGTTCCTTGGATCACGTCTGGCCCCTCGGGATGCTTTATGGATGACCGCTATATTGTTGGAGATAGCCCGCAGGGGCTGCTGGACGACATGGCTGAAACTTCTACGTTTGACAATGACGTGGGTTTCAAAGCGAACAACAAGAAAACGCAGATATGGTCCACCATGGACGCAGAGCCTCAGCAGATTGAACACCTCGGTCTCCTCGCTTGTCCCACCGACGCGACATGGGCCATTATGCCAAAAGACAACTGGGCCAAACTTCACACTGGGATTTCTATTCTTCAGTCTGTTCCTGGATCTTGCATGGTGAGATTGCGGCTGGCCTATACATACCTAAGACCTCTGTGGACGTGGGGAGCCCCTATCGTGACACCCCCACCGACTGCGACGGCAAAGCTTTTGGCGAGAGCAGTGTGGCGCACCCAGAACACATGGTGGTGCCTGGGCAGATGGTGGTGTCAGAACATCATGCTCCACCCTGTCTATTCTTGCAGCCTCTTCGCCTTCAGACGTTTACATGATGAAAAGTTGATTTGGTCATCTTTCCTGGAGAACTCGATCCAAGTCCATGCTCAAACGTTGGGATTGGAGTATATACGATTTTCAGAAGAACGTGGTGTATTACTGGAAGTCTCGTCGATGGACGACTTCAGAGTATTGCAGATCGTGGAAGGTTTGGCGGATGCTCAACTCAGATTTTGGACGCACTCCAAGAGGGCACAACATGTCCTCCGAGTCATTGCCAGGATCAGGTGCCTTCAGATTGTTGAGCCCCGCAGAAAAGACGCTGAGGAAGTTGAATCAGTTGACGTCGACGCCTGCAGCAACAAGATTTTTACAAAATGGTTTCATTCATTGAGTATTGCCGAGAAGTTTAGCCTCTCTGTGTATCGCTCGGGAGCAGCTTCATCGGAGACACGTCGACAGACGGGGCTACCATGCCCACACTGCGGCCATCTTTGGCCATCCATCCGACATCAGGTCGTGGAGTGCCCGCACTGGGACGGGCTTCGAGCTGATCTTTCTTCAATGTATATCTTGCCGCCCACGTTCTGGACCAGCCTCCCGCGGGTCTCAGCCAAGAGTGGGTGGATAACGTATGCGGCAGACCCTGCATCAAATGTCAGAAGGGCTACCATGCTGAGGGCCGTCTGTGAGATGGGCATCGGCATCATCGGTGGTGGACTGGAAGGACGACTTCATGACCCTGCACCGCCTCCTGTGCGGCGCAGAGTTCGTGTTGCTGCGTGACCCCCACGTGTGGATCTACCCCATGGTCAGGGTATTCCACGTCATCTTCTATACTCTCAGACCAAGCAGTTTCTGAACTTGCAGATCAATGTCCCGACACTCACAGAGAGTCCAAAAGGCAGCGGCGTGGACCGGCCCAGCGGCGTCAGGACGCAAGTCCTGAGGAAGCCCCGAATGCGTGGGAACACCTCAGGCAGCGTCGCCACGTTTTGCAAGCCTGGGGAAGCCCCGAATGCGAGGGAACACCCCAGGCACGGGCCGCCACGTCGACACCTTCGGGGACAACGACGGGACCGACGACGACACCAGCACCGTTGCGGAGATCATCTACTCAGAGTCCGAGATCCTCCAAACGCTTGAAGACTTCAACACGTATAGAAGATGAAGTAGAATACCCTGACCATGGGGTAGATCCACACGTGGGCCCCGCCCACACCGAACATGCCGTGGATCACGTCGACGAGACTGAGCCCCAGGGCTCAGAGAATGACCAGGGCGAGGACCTCGATCGCCTGCAGGTAGCCACGATCAATGTCACCAGTATCTCAAAGGCCAGATTGTCAGAGATCCTGGACAATGTCGCAGACGACGTCGGCGTATTATGTCTCCAGGAGATACGACTCCCTGACATGAGGCCGAGGTGGCTGATCAACTTCTGTGCTCGACGAGGGTGGGGCGCAGCATGCTCGAAGCCCCCTCCTCCTGGGGCGAGAGTGGCAACGACACAGGGCGGCTGTGCGATCTTGTGGCGACGGGCCATGGGAAAGATCAGCGTCATCAGAGACGACAAGCTCGACCATCGGATGGTGGGGATCAGAACTACCAAAGCGACAATCTTGAGTATGTACGGGCCACAGTGGTACGATCGATCATGGTTTTCGTCTGCTCTGGATTATGCCAAATCACTGGGCCATCTGGGCCACCCCCTCTACATCATAGGGGACCTCAATTGGAAAGCTTCATATAATACTTTATTAGACATCGGATGGCAGCTGGACGTATCGCATGACCAATCTACTCAGGTGACCACGGCGATCGGTGCGGCTCCGACAAGGGCGATATCTTGGGGAAACCCGCAGGATGCCCCACCAAAGTACCTAGGCGCCAAGCTCTTGCCAGGGGTGCCTCACCACGCAATGGTCAAGTACCAGTTGGAGATACAATACATTACGATCCCACGGTACCGACTACACCACACGGCTTCCTTTCTACCTGTGGTCAACACCAAGACGGTTACGGCCGAGTACAAGAGCCTCTTGAAGGAATCACTTGATGCAGTGTGTGCGGCTCCCCATATTGATGGAGCCATCGACCTGGATCTCAATGACGACGCAGATGTCCCGCTGGTCACGAGATGGAGCTACTGGCGCGAACGAGCAGAGGCAGCACTCAACATTGCAGCGGACAAAAAGTTGGTAGAGATTGACCGCCTACCTGAGAGGAGCAAGGGCTCCCAACCCACGCAGAGGCCAGCGGCACATGGACCTCGGTTTCGACCAGAACAAAGTATTGCACATAGGCGTCTTCTCCGTCTACATCGTCGCTTCTCGGAGGCGCTCAGGCAGGGAACTTCAGCGATGGCTGAGGTCTCTCCACGACACTTTACGGATATTGCCAGAGCTGCCTTCGAGGGAATTGTCAATATGAAAGCAGAAGGTATTCCTTGTTATTCGGATTGTCTCCAGTGGCTTACAGCGGCCATATCAGCGGAGAATATTAAATTACAACGTGAAGCCCAGAGATCCTGGAAAGAAAAATTTGCAGCGTGGTCTACTGAGGTGTATAAGGTGGCCACGCCCATGTTCAAGCAGGCACCCCCGGCCTCCTCTTGCCACGTCTCGCAGTTCGCCGAGGAGTGGGAAACACAGTGGAAGCCTGGGAATATTGACAAACAAGCACACCTTCGAGCCTGGCAACATCGTGCTGATCAAGTTGAGTTCCCGAAGTCGACTTTGCATGAGATGTGGCTGCCAACGAAGGAACAGTTTGATGAAGCTTTGAGAAGTTCAAAGGGTTGTGCAGGATTGGATGGATGGTCTTTCAGAGAGATCCGTATCCTGGCGGACTTGTATCCAGAAATTATCGCAGAACTCTACACGCTGTGGTGTGATACCTCCAGGTATTGCATAGAACATGAAGGCTGTCCACCAGGTGAACTCCACGATCTGGTATTCGCCTGGCGAGTGGCAGGTATGCCCAAGGGAGAGGATGACACGAGGCCTATCAGTGTGGGCAGCGTGTTGCTACGTATTTGGCTCAGAGCATTGGCATTTGCAGCTCCTGAGCCTCCAGAAGGTCAATGGGCTAATAGAAAGCACGTGTCAGTCACTCACGCGATCAGCCAGTGGTTGCGACATTGCGAATTGAGTTCGGACGGATGCGAATTAGATCTCAGCCGCGCTTATGATAAGATTCTTCATGAAATTGCGAGTGCTGCAATGGAGCGTTCACGTTACCCCCTGGCAGTACGATATGTATGCAAATCGGCATGGAAAGGCCCTCGTTGGTGCAGCCTCAACGGAGAACTGGCAGAGAGGGCAATATACGCAGACCGAGGTTTGCCACAAGGAGACAGCACAGCACCTGGGACCATGATCAGTACCCTTGTTCCTTGGATCACGTCTGGCCCCTCGGGATGCTTTATGGATGACCGCTATATTGTTGGAGATAGCCCGCAGGGGCTGCTGGACGACATGGCCGAAACTTCTACATTTGACAGTGACGTGGGTTTCAAAGCGAACAACAAGAAAACGCAGATATGGTCCACCATGGACGCAGAGCCTCAGCAGATCGAACACCTCGGTCTCCTCGCTTGTCCTACCGACGCGACATGGGCCATCATACCAAAAGACAAATGGGCCAAACTTCACACTGGGATTTCTATTCTTCAGTCTGTTCCTGGATCTTGCATGGTGAGATTGCGGCTGGCCTATACATGCCTAAGACCTCTGTGGACGTGGGGAGCCCCTATCGTGACACCCCCACCGACTGCGACGGCAAAGCTTTTGGCGAGAGCAGTGTGGCGCACCCAGAACACATGGTGGTGCCTGGGCAGATGGTGGTGTCAGAACATCATGCTCCACCCGGTTTATTCTTGCAGCCTCTTCGCCTTCAGACGTTTACATGATGAAAAGCTGATTTGGTCATCTTTCCTGGAGAACTCGATCCAAGTCCATGCTCAAACGTTGGGGTTGGAGTATATGCGATTTTCAGAAGAACGTGGTGTGTTACTGGAAGTCTCGTCGAGGGACGACTTCAGAGTATTGCAGATCGTGGAAGGTTTGGCGGATGCTCAACTCAGATTTTGGACGCACTCCAAGAGGGCACAACATGTCCTCCGAGTCATTGCCAGGATCAGGTGCCTTCAAATTGTTGAGCCCCGCAGAAAAGACGCTGAGGAGGTTGAATCAGTTGACGTCGACGCCTGCAGCAACAAGATTTTTACAAAGTGGTTTCATTCATTGAGTATTGCCGAGAAGTTTAGCCTCTCTGTGTATCGCTCGGGAGCAGCGTCATCGGAGACACGTCGACAGACGGGGCTACCATGCCCACACTGCGGCCATCTTTGGCCATCCATCCGACATCAGGTCGTGGAGTGCCCGCACTGGGACGGGCTTCGAGCTGATCTTTCTTCAAAGTATATCTTGCCGCCCACGTTCTGGACCAGCCTCCCGCGGGTCTCAGCCAAGAGTGGGTGGATAACGTATGCGGCAGACCCTGCATCAAATGTCAGAAGGGCTACCATGCTGAGGGCCGTCTGTGAGATGGGCATCGGCATCATCGGTGGTGGACTGGAAGGACGACTTCATGACCCTGCACCGCCCCCCGTGCGGCGCAGAGTTCGTGTTGCTGCGTGACCCCCACGTGTGGATCTACCCCATGGTCAGGGTATTCCACGTCATCTTCTATACTCTTATCAATATAATTACTGGTGCTCCTGCTCTTTTTCTCTTTCTCCTCCTCCTCCTTCTCCTCCTCCCCCTCCCCCTTCTCCTCCTCCTCCGCCTCCTCCTTCTCCTCTTCCTCCTCCTCGGCAGAAGAGTGGCGATTCTGCGGTGTGCGCAGTGACAACCGAATTCGGTCTCAAGCTCCTGCGTCGGCGCGATCCCACATAGGCGCTGATAAACCGGTCCTTCGGGCTGTAGTGGGGTTGATCCAAATTTCTATTCCCAGATATGCATAGCCTTTTTGAAACGGTCATGATAGTTTTTTTGCCCAGCGCGAGCCGCCCGTCACATTAGTTTGGCGCGAGCCACCCGTCACAATCGTGGTGACCAGCAGCGTCGCAGGCAGCAGGTCAGGTCAGGTCAGGTGGGTCAGGTGAAAGCCGCGCCCAGACGGCACAGCGCTGTATACACACATATATATATATGTATATGTATATGTATATGTATATATATATATATATATATATATATATATATATATATATATATATATATATATATATATATATATATATATATATATAAGGGGGCTTCGCCCCCTGCCGCCGGCCCCCTCTCTCGGAGAATGGGCCATGGAAGAGCAGGTTTTGGACCCTGACCCCGCGGATCTGCGTGAGGGGTGGCACCGAATTTCAGAAATGTGGCAAATCCCCTTTGTTTTTGGACCCTGACCCCGCGGATCTGCGTGAGGGGTGGCACCGAATTTCAGAAATTTCAGAAATGTGGCAAATCCCCTGTGTTTTTGGACCCTGACCCCGCGGATCTGCGTGAGGGGTGGCACCGAATTTCAGAAATGTGGCAAATCCCATGTGTTTTTGGACCCTGACCCCGCGGATCTGCGTGAGGGGTGGCACCGAATTTCAGAAATGTGGCAAATCCCATGTGTTTTTGGACCCTTTCCGCGGATCTGCGTGAGGGGTGTAGATTTTGAGCCCCTCCAGCAATTCAGACAACGCGCCCAGGTGGTGCTAAAAATCTGGTTTGGGCCTCCCTCCCCTCGCGCGGTCAATCAACTAGTTACAGTAACCAGCAAGAAGCAGAACTGTAACACTGGAAACTACAAACTACAACTGGTACAGGAAACTGCGAATCACGGGCCTACAGCCTGGTGGCCCCACAAGGGGGCCGGAGGATATAGTAGGCCTGGAAAAATCATGCAGAATGATGCTGATGCGGGGTGCGCCAGTGGACAGCAATTCTAGATTACAGTACTGCGTGGCGGTTACCGTCACATCAGCAGCGGAATGAAGGAGGAGGAGGACAAGGAGGAAGAGTTGACGTGATGCTCTGTACGATATCGCCTGAAGAATAAGAAGTCATCGAAAATGTAAGATGTAGGGATGAAGAGCTGGATAATGTGAAGAGTACGGGCCCCCCAGGGTGGACACTTTTATGCACAGGCTGGGGTGGACACTTTGATACAAAGTCTCCGCTTGAGTATGCAAAATCTTGAGCCAACCGGCATCACCACTCGCGGCGGCACTAGGGCATCCAACACCAGGGCATCCATCGCCACTCTGAGCAGCACCACCGTACCCACCACTTACGCGACCAGCAGCACCTTGTGCTGCAACACCAGCTCAGCCAGCACGACATGCAGCAGCACCAGTGCGGCCAGCAACACGACATGCAGCAGCACCTGTGTGCTTCTACGTCTTCGTCGACGGCTACCTCCAGCTTCGTCGACGGCTACGGCCCCACCCCCAGACGACATCCATCCTCCGCACACTCGCGACCCGCCTTGCCAGGCAGAGGGGATGCTCGGACGGGGCGTGGCGGTACCGCCGCCTGGCGAGCGCGGCCGCAGTGGCGCTGTGCCGACGGGCGGCCGCCCACGTCCGGGCTTGCTGGCCCGGTGGGAGCGCGAACGACTGAGCGACCCCCTCCCTCCCTTCCCCCGCCCGCCCCACACGCTCCGTGCCCCCCGTTCCGCCCTGCCCCTCCCCCTGCTTGCTTGCCTGCCTGCCTGCTGCTCTCCTCCCTGCTCTGGGCCCCGTGTGCGCGCTAGTGCTTAGTGGTCCCTGCGGCGTTGCCGCTTTCCTCCTCCTCCTCCTCCTCCTCCTCCTCCTCCTCCCTCGTCCTCCTCCCCTTTCCCCCCTCCTGGTTTCACCGGTACGAATTTGGGATAGATTCGTATCGTCTTAGTTTTGTGTGCTGTTTAGCGGGCCGTAATTCGTTATTTGTTTGTCGCGTGCCCCCGCTTCTGCTGCAGTCGGCCGCCACGCTCACCCAACGGGGTGCGATTTACTTTCTCCGGCGGGTATGACTGTACCTTTGCACTGTGGGAAGGACTCTTCTTCGCTTTTCTCTCTGTCTGTCCCTGCTTGATCTTTTGCGCCATAGGCAGCACCGCAGTCACTGTGCCAGTCGTGCCGCCCTGCTCGCTGCGCGTTTACGCCGAACGTTAAAGGGCTGAGCAGCGGGCGGTGCGGGCTTGCTCCCGCGGCTGCCGCAGGCCGCCTTCCTTTTCTTGCCCTCTCCCGCCTCTTTGCCCTCGTCCTCCTCCGGCTGCACAGCGTTTTCGCCTTGCGCTCGCCCGCCCGCGAAGGCGGCCAGGCGCGGCCAGCTGCGGTTTTGCTCGTACCCCTTCGGCCTGGGTCAGGGGCTGCGGCTCGATGTCACCTTCTGCTCGGCGGGGGGGGGGCGACCGAGAGAGCGGCCGTGACTTGAGCCAGAACTCATCGGTACAAGTTTGAGCCTCTTTTCTGGCCATGTCGCGCCTCTAGGTTGGCACCGTGGCCGAAACCTGGGGGACAGATCTTTCCCCCCCCACCACTCTGGGTACCCAAATGTCACTGAAACGGTGCGCGCGAGGGAGGGGGGGGAGAACGAAGACGTGACCAGGGCCAAACGCACGACTTTGACAACGCCTGCGCCTGCGCCGGAACCAATGCCAGTGCCTACGCCAGCACCGACACCAGCACCGACGCCAGCACAAACACCGGCGCCTAGGCGGGCGCCGACGCCAGCGCCCACTCCAGCGCCGACGCCTGCACCAACGCCTGCGCCTACGCCGGCACCCACGCCAGCGCTTACACCAGCACCAACGCCGTCGCCTACGCCAGCACTGACGCCAGTGCCTACATCAGGAATGACGCCAGCACCGCCTGCGCCTACGCCAGCACCAGCGCCATCGCCTGCACCAGCACCTACGTCAACGCCTCCACCTCCGCCGCCTTCGGGACCAGCGCAGCGACGCCGCCTTTCGCCGTCGGCGTTTTCCTGATGGGTGCCATCATTCTATTTCTTTGTCCATCTACCACTTACAGTTTATATCCAACCAGAAGCCTGATTACCCCGGGATGATTCTGCACTCATTGGTTTCGTGTTTGCGCTTGTGGGACTGTGCGGACTATACTGTTTTGCATTGGCGTGGTCTCAGTGATTCATTGGGGTGAGGTGGGTTTGTGATGCTTGCGTGGTCGACGGTGCGGTTGGGGATATTTGCGATACGCATTATGTTGTTATGCTTGCATGATTTCAATGATTTCGGACAGTCTCTGCGAGGATTGGGACGGTCTTTCTGCTCTATGGGTCCTGTGACTGCAACATCCTTTCGGGGCACTTGAGCCAAACGGTTATAGACACGATAGCTTGTACCACCGGATTTCCTAATCTATGTTGCTAGCATGCGCACGGGAACTTGTAACGACAGCAGGCCTGTCTTCTCGAAGGCCGGAGCAACGATACCGTGTTGCTAGTACTGACGGTGCTGAGGGATATGCGTGGACATGATAGTTTGCGCAACTGGAATTCCTCAGAGATGCTGCTAACGTGCGCATGGGAACATGTAATTACAGCAGGCCTGCCTTCCCGAAGGCCATAATAATGATGACGCGTTGCTAGTGCTGACGGTGCTGTGGAATATGCGGTCTTATTCCTAACAGGTCCCGCTTCCGACTCTTCAGCCCCGACTCCACTGCCGTTGCTCAATCTCCAACACTGGCCGCGATTCCCCAGCTCCGATTCCCTTGCCGATATCACGGCTCCGACGCCAGCTCCGACCCTCTTCCGACGACGCTGGCTCCGACCTTGGCACCGACTCCAGCGCCGCTTCCTCCACCAGCTCCGACTCTCTAGCTCCAGCACCCATGCCACGTCTTCAGACGCCAGCTTCGACCCCCTCCCGACGCCAGCTCCGATTGCGACATCACTCCCGATTCCAGCGACAGTGCCAACACCAGCTCTGGCTTCCCAGCTTAGTCTCCCCTGCCGCTGCCCCGGCTCTGACCCGCCTCCGACGCCAGCTCCAGATCCGACCCCAGCTTCGACACCCCAGCCGCTATCACGGCTCCGACGCCAGCTCCGAGCATTTCCGAACCCTCCTCCGACGACAATGCCGGCCTAGAGCCCAGCACCGATTGCAGCGCCATTTCTAGCACCAGCTCCGATTCCCTGACTCCGGCATTCTTGCCACGTCCTCCGACGCCAGCTCCTGCGACGATATCAGCAGCAAGACGTGAGCAGGGCGACGGTCTCCAGCGCTACGACGATGAGCAGTGCGGTGGACACCAGCAGCTGTGGGCTGATTGGTTCTAGTTTGTTGCGCCCAGCTGGATCGGACAAATCCTGCCTCCCTCGCTGTACATCTGGCCACAAGTACCAGAGCATCTGCCCGCGCATCTAGTTGGAGGCATGTTATTAGCAGGTCCAGCGAGCGACACGTCGTTGACGACGACCGCAGGCAGTAAGTATGACGTTGAGCAGTTCGGCTTACCGATGTCCTGGCTCTTTCTGTTTCTCTGTGAGCGGCAGACGACGCTGCCACAGCTTAGACCTCCTTGCCGACGCCGGCACCATCTCCGACCCCAACTCGTACTCCAGCATCGGCACCTGCTCCTGCTCAGACTGGGGGCTCTCGTGGTCGGCTTCCCTGTTTGTTGTAAGTACAGGATGTGAGTGCGCCCCTGTATGTTCAGAGGTTCTTCTTCCTCCTTCCGTCTCTCCCTCTCTCTCTTTTTCCCCCCTCGTGCATGCCCAAATGCTTCGAACTGTGTCGTGCGTTTGTTGTCCCTGCGTGCTGGTCCGCTCGTGCTAGGCTGCGCTCCGGGCGTGCATGTTTATGAGGCGCGATGGGCCTGTGGTCTCTAGCAAAACGGCCATGTCTCGACGCCTTGGGCCCAACTCGCAACACCAACCTTTGTATATGAAAGGTGCAGTTCTGCTGCCCGAGCTACGCCTCGCCTTGCGACTGTTTTTCGCTGCCTTCTCTCGCTCCTCCTCTCGCTCTCCTTCCCCTCTCCCCGTTTCACTCCATCCCCTGGTTTGCCGCTGTGTGCTTATCATAATCGTGTCCGTTTGAAATTGGGCCGCAGGGGACCAGCGCAGCGCCTTTCCCCCTTCTCTTCCCCCTGCGTCCTCCTCGTGCCGGCCTCGTCTCACTTTCTCAAGTTGCAGTGCGATGGGGGTAGCAATGTGAGTTGATGGGTGAGTTGTGTGGAGTTTGCTGCGGGGGGAATAGATCTTCCTCGGACCACCTGCTGCCGCTGTGGCGTCTCTTGGCTGTCTAGGCCAATATGGGACTGCACAGCGTCGCTGTCTGCTCCTCCCTTGCTCTTGCTTGGCTGGTACTCTTCGGCGACTCATCTTTGATGTGGATGTTGCTTGAAGG
Source organism: Prorocentrum cordatum (assembly GCA_963575745.1). Taxonomy (NCBI): domain Eukaryota; class Dinophyceae; order Prorocentrales; family Prorocentraceae; genus Prorocentrum; species Prorocentrum cordatum. The sequence goes on along the minus strand of CAUYUJ010020613.1, from coordinate 62,339 downwards.
GTTGCTTGCATGGGGGGAAAAGTATCCTCAGCCTTTCATTCAGACTGTGCTGCCTTTTCTGAGGCGCGTGTCCCCGAGGCGCTCTGAGGCCGCCTTGCTCGATGCGCCCCGTGTCCTTGACCGTGGCAAGGCAGGCCGCACTGGGCGCCGCGCCAATCCTCCTCTCCTCTTCCGCGTCCTCGTCCCCCATCCTCCTCATCTGCCTCCTCCTCCAGCTCCTCTGTCCTGCTCGCTCCCTCTGACTCCCTTTCACCCTCCTCCTCCTCTTCTCTTTTCGGCCTCCCCCCCTGCCCCCTCGACAATGGTTCTACATGAATGCTGCTCTCCTCTCTCTCTCTCTCTCTTTCTCTCTCTCTCTCTCTCTCTCTCCCCCGAAGATGGCCGGGGAGTGGCCCGCCCCCTCCGAGTAGTGTTTTTTTGCACAGGATTGAAAGAGTTCAGATTCCAATTTCTTGGTGACATTGTGTATAAAAGAAACAAAAGCGGCGCTTCCGGAGTCTCAATATGATGCTCCCGCTGCAGCGTTGGCCTCATTTTAGGATCGGCGCTTTGCTCCTACAGTTTTCAGAATAGCGCTCTCACCCCAGCGCGGGCCACTTTTATGGATCTGAATGCTTCCGCATCGTCGTCGACTCGCTCCTTTCCCCTCCCACACCTTCCCCTGGTCATCCTGCTCCTCCCGCTTCTCACATTCCTGCTCCTGCTGCTGCTGTTCCTCCTCGTCCTCCTCCTTCCTCATCGTCATCCTTCTCTCCTGCTCATCCACTGTTCATCCGCCACCTCCTCCAACGTATGCAGCTCCCTTTTCGTGATTGTGCATGACACGATGAGGTCCTTTTTGGAGTTCCAGGTCCGCTATGGCACGCGCTGGTGGATAGGGAAGACATCAGCGAAATGGGAAGGGATGGGTGAGTGGAGTAGGATGTCCGATATGGCGCGAGCGCACCTACCTTGGCCATCTCCCTCTCTCCTTCCTTCTTCCTCCCTCCTTCGTCGTAGCAATTTTGCGACCTGTGCATATGCTGCATCGTGCGACTACGGCGGTATACTCACACGTCACAAACTCAGCAATCTGATCTTGTGACAGCTGCTGCTGACGCTTTACACTTGCACAGAGGTCGATGACGGCATCCTGCCCGTCATATCATGTCCCACCACTCTCAGCAGGGGCGGCACCCCATCGTACATCGGCAAACGACGACGCAACTTGGCGCTACATGTGGGGGCGAGCGGCATCATCGTTGAAGCCGCTACCCTGGCTCAACTATGTATGCACCCCTCAGCACGGCTCACGACTTGGACCTGTCCTTGCTGCCGAGCAGCGTCTCGCAAACCCGTGCAAACCAGCTTGAGCGCAGCTAGGGCACAGGGTACCCTGACGCTGCCCACGAGGCCCTTGCCGTGCCCCTGGTCGTGTACGCGATGCTGGCCAGACCGTCACCACGATCAGCACAGGCGAGTCACAGCAGAACGATCTTATCGCATTTGTATAAGGCACCCAGGCGACGCGCCTTCCAACGACAGCCACTATACCAATGACGCGAACGACATGTATGACGCTAGTACGGCGCCCATACCTTTGCCAGCGGGCGGCGTAGACACTCTGTACCAGTGAGCGCTCGACGGGATCTATGCCGATGTCGCATACCATATTCAGGTCACTTGGGAAAACCATCCCTTCGGCCGCGAACATGGCCAGAGAACTTTGAACTTCGTCGACGCGCAGGTCCTCGTCGTCCTGTTGCGCTGCTGCGCGACCACCGTCGCAAAGAGCGGCCACGCCGCCGAAGCGGAAGGCGCCACACGTGTTAGTGTTTCCCCTCACACGTTGGCACGCTTTGCTTCCCTACTCGCGCCCCTGGCGGCCCATTTTGCGCCCATCGGCAAGAGTGGTGTCATCAGTGCCTCCCACAGGGGGCGTCCCAGAAGGACGACGTCATTCACCCTACTCGTAACAGCGAGATGGACGACGACGACGACGATGGCCACAGCAACGACAGCGAGCACCCTCGGCCCGACCGCGGTAATGCCGACGATGAGGACGAATTTGAGGATGAAGACGATGTTGGTGCTCATACCGCCGAAGCCCATACTTATGATGCATATGCAGCTGCTGTCCTAATGTTTCAAGCGACAGGTCCGACATTCGCTACCACTTCCAGTAAGGACGTCGAAGCTGCTTACAACATCAGAGTAGTTGACACAGCCGGAGAGGGCAGCTATGCTCATGCAGCTGATGCCTAGGCCATTACGATGGCGAGATCGATGCAGACAGTAGTCCAATATGTGGTCATCGCGCTCCTGCTCACACCCACAGCCACAGCCACACAGCGGGCCGTCCTGACATGATCGATGCCGACGGCACTATCGCCTGCGTTTGTGAAGATGACGTCCACGTTGAGACGACAGGTCTTGCCGTACACGTGCGCATGCCAACTGGCAACCAGCCAGGCCCGCCTGTAACAGTTGGAGGAGTATTCCCGCTGACTGTACCCGCGAGTACACAACAGCAAACTCGTGGTTGTTAGTGAAGCCGCCGCCACCAGCAGTGTCGACACCACCCAACACTGCTGCCCGCGAGTCCAAAATCAGCGACGCCGAAGCCGACGTCGTGAACTTCAGCGCTGCGAGCGCCTGTGCAAACTGCCCCAAACTATGTGCTCCTCCCCCGTAAGGAGCGAGTCAGAATCCCGGCCGGGCTTCCCACTCCTGCGCAGCGGACCGTGGCAGTATTGGCGCTGGCGTAAACAACACCAGGGTCTCCTCCTTCTCCCCCCTGCGCCTTTGAAGAGCAAGTTAGAACTCAGGCCGGGCCTCAGATTCCCTGCGGGCGCGGCAGGGAATTTGCAGATCCGAGCTGGGCCTCACCTGCAAGGTCCGTGGTGCTGGTCGACACCACACGTCCTGGACCGTCTCGGAGGAGGCCTCCGCAAGACATCCAGGGGTCAGGGGCGCGAGTTCTGTGGGAAAAATTGGCCCCGATGCAGTCACAGGGGAGCGTCCGGGCTCGCTCCTCCTCGTTCTCCTCGTCGTCGTCGTCCTGCTCCTCCTCCTCGTCCTCCTCCTCCTCGTCCTCCTCCTCCTCCTCCTCCTCCTCCCCCTCCTCCTCCCCCTCCCCCTCTCCCTCCCCCCCCTCCCTCTCCTCCTCCTCCGCGGCCGCGGGTCTGCCCGAGCGCCCGAGCACCTTGATGTGGTGCTTAGGCCGGGGCCTATTGACACGCATACACGGGAGGGCGCCGACGACCTCCCCCTCCTCCTTCTCCTCCCCTCCCTCCCTCCCTCCCTCCCTCCCTCCCTCCCTCCCTCCCTCCCTGCCTCCCTCCCTGCCTCCCTGCCTCCACGCCCACTGTGGTACTACGGGGACCCCAGGCAGGCCTGCCCAGAGCAGGACCTGCACCCATGTGCACCCCGCCAGGGAGAATCGAAGGCCTCGCGCGTGGAGGCCACTCCCCCGCGCGCCTTCAATGCCCTCACGCCCCCCTCCCGCGTGCCGGGGGTGTGCGCAGGTGGAGGGGCACACGTGCGCCCTGAGCGGCAGCATGCGGCGCGGCTGGAAGCCCTCGTGGGAGACAGAGAGCGCCAGAGGGGCCCGCGGCGGGCGCCGCCGGCTAGAGAGCGAGAGAGAGGCCATGGGCACCGGGGCCCTCGGAGGCCCAGAAGGGTCTCCAGGGCACGGTCGCTGAGGCCGAGCATCATCGAGGGGTCGATCGGCGCCACCCCGACATACTGATACCATCTGTGCGCCGCCCCCCCTCCCAGGCCACGCGCGCGCCGAGAAATCTTACAGTCGGACGTTGGGGGGTGAGGTCGCAGCGGAACGGAGAGCCCCCCACCGGGAAGTCGTTTTCGGTTTCGTGTTCGTGTCGTGCGTGCGGGCGAGGCGAAGCTGCGTGGGCGCGCGAGAGCGCTTGGGCGATTCGGATGCAGTGGATCGCCCTTCCGCCCCCGGTGGGCGTGCAGTGGCCTGGGGTGTCCCGCCGTGGTGTCTTGTGGTGTCCCGTAGGTGTCCCGTTGGTGTCCCGTCGGTGTTCTGTCGGCGGTGGGCGTGCAGTGGCCCAGGGTTTCCCGCCTTGTTATCGATAGTGAAGCCGATAATAAGATCGATCATGGGATCTGTAGAATGGGACGGATAGTGAGATCAAAAGTGAGATCGACACTGATATTGATTGCGACGTTAGTTGTGACATTGAGATAGACAGCGGGGGCGATAGTGACATTACATCGCAGCGCACCATCGTCATCACGCGTCGTCGCTTATTCGAGGGCGCATCACCAGCATCGTCATAATCACCATACCCATCGCATTTGTCAGCAGTTGGTTCTTTCCCCCCACCCCCCACCCTCCTTATCAGCCGAAGGGTGCTCGTATAGGTATACAATCAACCCGTATAGGTTACCCTTGCATTCTTCTCTGCGGCTCATCCTTGTCCTTGGCCGCTTTCGCTGGCCGCGCCCCCCTCGCCAAGTGTCGACATGGCCTTCCAAGGCCCTTGCATCCTTCTTGTGCGTCCTGATTCTACGTATTGGCTGTATCATCGACGGGGCGATCGGCGCCACACCAAAATAGTGATACCATGTGTGCGTCGCCCCTCTCCACAGGCGATGCGCGCGCCAACAACTCTTGTAGTATATGCTTCGTGGCGAGCGCTTTCTGGCCGTACCGCTCGGGAGACGATATGCTACAAGATGGTTGTACTCTCTGTTCGGGTCGGACGCACGCCTCCGAGGAGGCTATATAGTACTAGCATGTCCTTGTGCGTCCCATCGAGGGGTAGATGTGGTCGAGGAGGTCTCGGCCACCGCGAGCTCTCTTGGTGGAAAGAGCTGCTGCCCATCGTCTGGAGTGATGAACAGATGTGGTCCGTCTGATCTACCCACTTTGGCGGTCGCGGCCTCGCTCGCGCCGACGAGGCGAAGCAAGTCGCAGCGGCGGGAACGGACGCGCGCGACCTGGCCCTGATTCGGGCTCGCTTTGGATCGCCGCACGTCCCATGATGGACACGTCCGCGGGCGGTGCCGAGGTCTTGTGCACTTTGCTCAGCACGGCTTATTCTGGATGGTATTTTTATCAAGTGGGGGTTGATGGACCTTCCGACGGAGCTTGCACATCCTTCATCCTCCCTCTCTGCCTCCATTTCCTCCTCCTCGTCACCCTTTTTCTCCTCCTTCGCCTCTTCCTCCAACTCACCCTCCGCCCCGTTCCAACAGCACGTGCATCCCCCCCCCAACCCCCGTGGATCCAATGGGAGGGGGGCCGATCATATATGATCCCATCCAGCGTATCCGATCCCTATCCACGCTGGGCCATGGTCTCTCAGCCCCACCAGCCCACCCCCGCAGTTGGGGAGGGACCCCGCGAAGACCGAAGGGAACAGCACGCATCGCCATCTGGGGGGTAGGTCGGTGGGTGGGGCCAAGGCCATGCCAATGGGGGTAGGGATCGGTGAAACGATGGCAGGAGGAGGGCGAGGAGGAGGGCGATGCTCATTGAGGGGCAGGAGGAGGGCGAGGAGGAGGAGGGCAGTCTTACCCAGCGCACGCATGCTCATCCGGGGGGGCGTCGATCGGTCAGTGGGGCGGGCCATGCCGGTGGGGATGGGAATTTGTACAGTGATGCTCGTCTGTGCTTTCCCGCCCGCGGTCTGAGCTTGGCTGGGCGCCGCCCCGGTGCCTCGGAGGTGCCCCCTCGTTCGTCGAGGGCGCCCCCTATGAGCAGCAGTGCGGTGCAGTGCGGAGCCATGCAGATTCGATACAGTGCAGCGTGATGCGCAGCGTACGAGAGCAATGTGATGCTCAGTCGTGCACTACAAAAGGGAGGCAGTGCAATGCAAAGCAACGTGACGGAAAATAAGCGACAGCTGAGTGGGCCAAAGCAAGACAACGCAATGCATTGCGAACCAATGGAAGACACGTCAAGTCACATCAAACCAGAGCAAAGAGGGGCACTACAAGAAATGCGCAGCACCGCCGCAATGTAATTAGCTGCAGTGCGTTTGAGATCAAACCTGAGCAGCACCGCAACATGTATTTCCCTGTGTGTCAATACTGTTTTTCGCTGACTCTAAGCCTTAGTTTGCTATCAGTCGTATAGAATGAGTGTAGTTAGCTGTTCACTAGAGTTGTACGCCCTTATTGAGGCCGCGCTCGCTTCATCAGAGAGGCCAGACGCTGAAGCCATGACGATAATATTGAAGTCATCTCATGACAAGCGAAGGTATTTTCGTGGAGTCTGCGATGGACACCCTCTCGCCGAATTCCGAGGCGCGTGCCATGGAGCACGCTCGCAGGGAAAAGGCCCATGCAGAGGAGCTCAAGAATCTATGCCGTCAAGTCGACACCGACTTCTCGGGGAAGTTGACCAGGGAGCAGTTTGAAGACGGCCTTCGAAGGAAACACATTCCGAGGCCCAGGGCGGGAAATCTGTTCGTGCCCCTGCGTTTCTCCTCGCCGATCCTTCCCACTCACTGCTAAGCTGCTGCCTGCGGCAAGTCCCGCTCGCTATCGTCCCAGTCCGGCAGCTTGGGCTGCGACTGGTCATGGGGCGCGCAGGATGCGGTTATGTGCGGCACTTCGTGTCCACAGGCTGGGGAAAGCCGTCATTTGTGACGCGCTTTTCCGAATCGTGTGGGGGGTCCTCTTCTCCTCTTGGTCCTCGCTCCCTTCCGTCCTTCGTGGGCTCCCGTGAGGCAGCCTTCGGGGTCCTTCGGGCCACTTCGGACCCTCTTTGGGCCCTCTTGGACCTTGTGGGTCGTTTTTCTGCCCTTCTCCTCCGTGGCCCTCCTCGTAAAACTTCGACCTTGGATTCTGGATCTTGGGTCCTCCTCCTTCCTCTCGATCCTCGACTTTCCTCCTCCTCCTCCTCCTCCTCCTCCTCCTCCTCCTCCCCCAACTGTTCGATCCTCGACCGGGGCGTGCTGACCCCATTCTTTGACGCGCGCATCAAGTGCGCCAAGAGGTGTGCCCAGCGATCAAAATGACAACGGGCCAGGGGATGAGGAGGGCCCGTGGGGCATCGCGCGAGGCTGCTCATGCTGCTCCAGCTGCAGACGCACCATGTCATGGAGTTCTTTGACACCATGTCCGACGTCGCGGACGACGACGGTCAGGTCGAGATCGAGACCTTCGTGCGCGGCTGCATGCAGCTGAAGGGGCCCGCCACCAACTTCGACCTGCAGATGTTCGTCGCCGAGTTCAGGACGGAAGCTGGCAACTGTACACACGCAACAACCCTGGCCAGGTTCACCCTTGGCCTTCGATCGTTGTATCAGCCCTCGCGGCCACGTTTTTTGTTTTTGCTGTTGTTTTGTTTAGCTTTGTTTTGGTTTGTTGTTTTGTTGTTGTTGCTGTTGCTGCTGCTGTTGCTGTTGCTGCTGTTGTTGTTGCTGCTGCTGTTGTTTTGGTCGGTTTTTCATGTCTTAAGATTAATTATAGTTGACCCCCTCTGGTAACCATTTTGCATTTTTCAATTAGAGTGCTCCTCCCGGGGTCGTACCTTTTTTGCAAGGGGAAGTCTCGGGCCACCAAACTGTGTCTTTGGCCCCCGATTAACAGCAACAGCGGCTCCCGCCTGATACTTCCTCACAAGTTATTCCAAAATCGCCCTCTCGCGCGGGACTTCCTCAGACTCGATGCAGGACTCGCGCTCTCACGTGGGAATTCTTTTCAATTTATTCAGACGCGGCGCCCTCGACATTCAGGAGTCACGCTCTCGCTCTGGCTTTTCTCACGATTCATGTGGGAATTGCGTTATCGCTCGAGCTCTCCTCGCGATTCATCCAGTACTCACGCTTCAGCAAGCCGACTGCTCGACATGGCCGCTTGGGCCCGCCTTCCCAACCCGCTCGTTAGGGTCTACCCGTCCGATGGGCTCATTTGGTTCTGCCACGTGTTGTCTGCTCCTAGCCCCCCTCCTGCTATTCCCGTGTTCGATCCTTCTCCCTCCCTTTTCCATCCGTCCTCTCTTCCCCTGTTTCAGGGGCTGCGCCAAGTACATATACCCCCAGGGATGTTCGATCGAGGACGAAGAGGGCGGGTCTCGAGGGTCGGGAATATACGTGTTGAATGGCACGCGAGCCGGTAAGAGAGAACAGTTTTTTGGTCTGTGGGTCGAGAGCGAGCCTCTTCCGGTTAAAAACTAGGCGGGCTACGCAAAGCTCGAATTGGGGAGACAGAGCACAGGCGGGCGGGGCCTCAGGCGGCTGGAGGGCGGGCCAGGGTGCATGCGGTGCCGAGGAGCTTGCACAGGAAAAGGAACGCCTCGGACAGGAGCCGGAGGCGAAGACCCGGAGGGTGAGCGGTCTGGTGTTGCCGTCGACGGCGCATCGTAAACACCATCCTCAAGTGCTGCGTGAGGATGAACGGCGCATCGTAAACACCATCCTGAGAGAAGAGCCCGTTTCTTTATTGCTTGGGGCATGACGGGCGTCATGGCCCCCGCTCCCCCCCCCCCTATGACGTAACGCTCCCCCCCAGTGCGCTTCGGGCACTGCCGCCGTGCGCATTGGGATCCGCGTAGGTGTCCGCGTAGGAATCCGCATAGGTGTCTGGTCCGCAGGCGTCGTCGTCGTCGTCGTCGTCGTCGTCGTCGTCGTCGTCGTCGTCGTCGTCGTCGTCCGTCGTCGTCGCTCGTGATTCGTCGCTCGTCGCTCATCGTCGTCGTGCGAGCGGACGCGGCTGGAGCCTGTTTTTAAGTCGGGGCTGATGACGGCAATCATCTGGGGGGGAGGGGTCGATGACGTCACGTTTCGCGCCAGCGGCGTCTGGGAATGCTTGGGAATGACGGAGGACGGGTAGCACGAACTGTAGGTGGCGATATGCACCACAACGCCTGTGTACATCACAGTGCCCGCGTGCACCACAGCGCTTGAATACACCACACCGCCGATGTACACCACAGCAGCCGCGTGCAACACAGCGTCAGTTTGTGCCACCGTGCCTGCGGGCACAGCAGCTCCTGTGTACACCACAGCGCTTCCGTACACCACATCAGCCGTGCGCAACACAGCACCAGTGTACACCACAATGCCTGCGTGCATTGCAGTGCATGTGTACGCCACGGCGCCTGTGTGCACCACGTCAGCCGTGTGCAACACAGCACCATGGTTGTGTATAGGATTTCAGAAAGGATCCTTGTGACAAAATGGAGCGCGTGTGGATTCCAGAGAAAACAATGGAAAACAAATCCTCATGGACAAAAGAGCGCCGGTGGAATCTACGAGTCCCCCCGAGTCCGCCCGCATCACCCTAACTCCCATTTGCGTCCAGGAGGCTCCAGCTAAACTGGCCGTCCGAGAACCAAGTGGACCGATTCAATCGACCATTCTGCGGTGCACGCTGAGATGCGCACGTGCGTTGTAACGCCAAGCCGCACGACAGGGGGTAAGGAAGAGGAGGAGGAGGAGGAGGAGGAGGTGGAGGAGGAGGGAGGAGGGAAAAACGTCGCATTCGATTATCAGAACTTTCCTGGCGTGGCGTTTAGTTGTCCGCAGCAGATCCTGACGTACATGCTCCTTCTACCTGTCCTATGCACGCAGGCACTGTGGTGTACACCAGCGCTGCGTTGCACGCGGATGCTGTGGTGTAGACAGGCGCTGTGGCGTGCACAGGCGCTGCGGTGCACGCAAGCACTGTGGTGTACACAGGCGTTGTGTTGCACATGGCTGCTGCGGTGTATGTACACCGGCGCTGTAGTGCTCCCAAGTATTGTGGTATACACGGGCGGTGCGTTGCACACGGCTGTTGCGGTGTACGCAGGCGCTGTGGTGCACACGCGCGGTGTGGTGCACGCGAGCGTTGTGGTGTACACAGGCGCAATGGGCAGATCGCCACTTACATGCTGCTCGCGTCGTCGTCGTCGCTCGTCGCTCGTCGCTCGTCGCGTCGTGCGCGCGGGCGCGGCTGTGGTGCCGGAACCACACGGCGGGGGGGGGGGCGTCACGTCATACCCCCCCCGCCCTCCCCCCCTTCCCCCCCATGACGCCCGTCATCGCCGAACATAAAGGAACGCGCTCGAACAGTCATAAAATGATTGTAACAGTTGTTGTTCCCAACCCTCCTTGGTTGGGTATTCGTTTTGAATAAAGGGGTGTGGTCGCGTCCCCCTCCCGCCTCCCGCCTCCTCCTGCCCTCTCTTCGCCGACGATGGGGGCTGCGATCTGCGAAACTGTCGCCACTTTCGAGGGCTGCTGGTGGGTCCAGCGGAGTGAGGCACCGCGCAGATCTGAGCAAAACCCCGCCGTGTCTGGGGGGCTGCGATCTGCGAAATTGTCGCCACGTTCGAGGGCTGCTGGTGGGTCCAGCGGAGTGAGGCACCGCGCAGATCTGCCTCGCCGTGCCTGGGGGGCTGCGATCTGCGAAACTGTCGCCACTTTCGAGGGCTGCTGGTGGGTCCAGCGGAGTGAGGCACCGCCGCAGATCTGAGCAAGACCTCGCCGTGCCTGGGGGCTGCGATCTGCGAAATTGTCGCCACTTTCGAGGGCTGCTGGTGGGTCCAGCGGAGTGAGGCACGGCGCAGATCTGAGCAAGACCTCGCCGTGCCTGAGGGGCTGCGATCAGCGAAATTGTTGCCACTTTCGAGGGCTGCTGGTGGGTCCAGCGGGGTGAGGCACCGCGCAGATCTGAGCTGGACCTCGCCGTGCCTGGGGGGCTGCGATCTGCGAACTGTCGCCACTTTCGTGGGCTGCTGGTGGGTCCAGCGAAGTGAGGCACCGCCGCAGATCTGAGCAAGACCTCGCCGTGCCTGGGGCTGCGATCTGCGAAATTGTCGCCACTTTCGAGGGCTGCTGGTGGGTCCAGCGGAGTGAGGCACCGCGCAGATCTGAGCTGGACCTCGCCGTGCCTGGGGGGCTGCGATCTGCGGAACTGTCGCCACTTTCGAGGGCTGCTGGTGGGTCCAGCGGAGTGAGGCACCGCGCAGATCTGAGCAAGACCTCGCCGTGCCTGGGGGGCTGCGATCTGCGAAACTGTCGCCACTTTCGAGGGCTGCTGGTGGGTCCAGCGGAGTGAGGCACCGCGCAGATCTGAGCAAGACCTCGCCGTGCCTGGGGGGCTGCGATCTGCGGAGCTGTCGCCACTTTCGAGGGCTGCTGGTGGGTCCAGTGGAGTGAGGCACCGCGCAGATCTGAGCAAAACCTTGCCGTGCCTGGGGGGCTGCGATCTGCGGAACTGTCGCCACTTTCGAGGGCTGCTGGAGGGTCCATCGGAGTGAAGCACCGCGCAGATCTGAGCAAGACCTCGCCGTGCCTGAGGGGCTGCGATCTGCGAAATTTTCGCCACTTTCGAGGGCTGCTGGTGGGTCCTGCGGAGTGAGGCACCGCGCAGATCTGGGCAAGACCTCGCCGTGCCTGGAGGGCTGCGAGCCTCACGAATGCCGCTCGCAGAACTATATGCGCCCATGTCACGTCATCACCTCCGTATAACGTCTCCCAAGCTACTCATGCCCCGCACTGCGCAGGGGTTGGGTACGTCACCAGGGTAATTGAGCCATCAGTTCTAAATAATAATTATGGCTGATCCCCCCTCCAGTAACCATTCAAGGTTTCAATTCAAGTGCCCCCCTCCGGGCTTGCACCTTGGTTTTTACAACGGAAAGCATCGGGCCACCAAACCGTGCCCCTGGACCCGGTTTGCAACAACAGCGGCTCCCGCCTGATATTTCCTCACAGTGTATTCCACAGTTTTGCTCTCGCGCGGGACTTCCTCAGACTTTCTGCAGGACTCGCGCTCTCGCATGGGATTCCTCGCAATGTATTCAGAGGCCGCGCCCACGCTCTCGCTTTGGCTTTTCTTGCCTTCTGTAAGGAGCCCAATAATGCATTCTGGAAGAGGCCAGTAAGGCCTTCTGTAAAGAGCGCAATAAGACCTTCTGTAAGAAGCCCAATGAGGCCTTCTGCAAGGAGCCCAATAATGCCTTCTGTAAGGAGCCCAATGAGGCCTTCTGTAAGGAGCCCAATAAGGCCCGCTGTAAGGAGCCCCATAAGGCCTTCTGTCAGGAGCTCAATAAGACCTTCTGTAAGGAGCGCAATAAGGCCTTCTGTAAGGAGCCCAATCTGGCCTTCTGTAAGGAGCTCAATAAGGCCTTGTATAAGGAGCTCAGAGAGGCCTTCTGGGAGGAGCTCAAAATGGCTCCAGATGGGTTTTCACCCCGGAGCGGTTCCAGGGTGATTCCAGAACCTGAAACGGTCAGTGTCAAGCTTCCAGAATCACCCTGGAACCGTTTCAGGTTCTGATCAACCCCGAATCGAATCACCCCAGAAACGGAATCACCCCAGAAACGGATCATCTGGGACAGCTCACCTGGAATCACCCCAGTAACCTGATCAACCCATTCTGGAAGTCAGATGGGTTTTCACCCCGGAACGGTTCCAGATGATTCCGGAACCTGAGACGGTGGATTTTGCGCCGCCACCTTGGACGGCACCTTCACAGGCCGCACGGCCTTGGGAAGTCGCCGGCCCTCGCACGCCGAGCAGGAGAATTGCCGAGCCATCGCCTGCACCATCTCTCTCGCCTTGGCGTGCTTCGGAATCCGCACCAGGTCCTCGATGCTCGGGTTGCCAAGATTCGCGTGGAGCCTCCTCGGCGACGTCTCCAGCGTGAGATTGCGCCGCTTGTTGACCTCCTCATCCTCCCACGTCGACAGCGCCTCAGGGCCGTAGTCGACGATATCCAGTTCGAGCTGACAGACCAACGCAGCCGCCAGGCGTCGACACAGACCATCTGGATACTTCTGAGAGAAGATGCTCCTCTTGATCCCCCTCGAGCTGTCCCAACACCACTGATGCTCATGACCACCCGGACATCGAAGCTCTTTCAGATACCACATGATCATGTCCGAGTTGGTTGCAAAGCACCATTCCTTCGACATCGGCTTGTGGGCCACCGGATCCTTGAGACCAACTTGCCAGCCATTGGCCGAAGCACGGTGCACGCCGGTGGCGGCACATAGCGCCACCATGGATGCACAGCTCTAGGACTTGGCTGACGTCGGGGCCTCGATCGCGAAACACCGACCTCCTTGCATCTGCATGCGAGCCACGACCACGCAAAACCTGAGATATCCCACTGCCTCTTTCACCGTCCGCCTGTACTTGGCCAAGTCCCTGCGAGCATCGTCCATCGTCAGGTTCTGCAACGCCGACAGAGCGCCGCACGGAGGACTCATGCCCACATATTCTGGCTCCTCGGTGCGGATCAGTTTCAGAATGTGATGGCGGTCCTGACTTCGTCTTGCATCCCAGCCGTTCTCGAGGTTGAACGAGCCGAGGTTCTCGAAACCCATGGGTCACCCTCGGCACAGTGAACAGCTCCAGGCACTTCGGACGGTATACCACGGCCACCTGGCCGCCAGGACTCCTTTCAGGATATCACGCTTGGTCCGTCTGCTCATGACATCGGTGACGCCCGCTGTCCAGAGGACGCCAGTGTCGTGGCATACTCCACAGTCCATCTCGCCATCGACGTCACCCCCTGCGGATGTCATGCCATCTCCGACATCATCGACGCAACCCCCTGCACATGCCATGCCATCTTTGACATTCTCGACGTCAACCCCTGCAGATGTCATGCCATCCTGTTTGGCCTCTGGGCTCTGGCCTGGCCCTAGCAACAACCCGCCGTCGCTTCAGCGACGAACGTTTCCGTGGCGGCCACCTCCTCTGCTGTCATCACGCCCACCTCAGCCGTCTGAATCTATCCGTGACTCTCATTCGTCGTCTCGCACAGGTTGAGCTGATAGTGACCGCTGGCTGACACATTCAGTGGGACCGACACGTTCAGCCTCGCGAAGTGGATCTCATCCTTCTCCATATCGATGACCGCGCCGAGCTTCTTCAGCATGGGTTTGCTCAGCAGGAGAGGGGTCCTTCCTGGAACGACGCTCACGCGCAGGACCAGTAACTTGCCGCCGACGCGATACTGCAGCTCGACCGTGTAGATGGACATCAGGGTCTCCTGGTTCCCGAACCTGAATACCACTGGCTTGTCCTGCTTGATGCTCTTCATCTCGAGGCCCTCCTTCCTCATGATCGCCTTGTGGTCCTCAAGCGTCTTCTCCCCATTGAGGTCTTTGCCGCACCCGGTGTCCACGACGCCGGACCCAGCTTCGTGCGCCGACGCCGCCAGCACTTCCAGGATCTCCTCCTCCTCGGGCTCGTGCGTCAGCCGCTGGTACTCCGCAATCACCTCGCCGACCTCCGAGTCGGACGACTCCGCCTCGGCCTCGAACGCATCCCTCAGCTCGTCGATTGTCGCGTCGTAGTCGTCGTCACACATCTCGCTCTCGTGGGACTCGTCCGTGCCATCACTCGCGAGGTACACTGGCTTTGAAACGTCGTCGTTCACCACCATGACTACATCCGCCCGCTGATCCTGTTTGCCTGTGGCTTTTCCCTCTCTATCTCGAGGTGGCGGCCGACGCTGACGTCGAGATTTCTTGGCCATCGCCGTCATGTCTGGCTTCTTTGGCCCGAAACCCCGAGACAGCTGCGCCCTCGAAATCTCGCTTCACTGATCACGCCACGTCACCAGGATCTCTATGGCTTCGCTCTCGTCCAGGATGGTGTCGTCGCCGTCCTCGGCGTTCTCGTATCCGGCGATGAGGGCATCAATGTCTGGATTCTCGTCGGGATCCTCGACGATGTGGGCGCCGTAGGACTTGCTCTGCTGACTGAAATCGGCCGATCCGTTCGGATAGGTCGTTCTGAGCGCCGTCGCCATGTCCCGCTCCTTGTTTGACCTCGTCGATGTCGCCAGTACGACTGCCAGTGCTTGCGGTGGCATGTGAGCGTCCTGCAGCGGCAGGAAGCCCCGCGCCATGTCCGGCAGGACCACGCCCTCGGACTCACCCTTGACGAAAGCCGCCTGAGCCCTACCACTGGGCACTCCTTTGGCCTTCTGCACGATGAGAAAGGCTTTCGACCACTTCTTCCACGAGCGATACTCCTTGAAAGGCTCTACCCCACCTCCTGAGAACCGTCTGATCGCACTGCCTGGTGTCATGTCGTCCGTGGGCATACTTCACCTCACAGCGTCCGCCGGTACTGTCCTCAGTACCTCCCCATGCGACAGCGCCTGCTATCGCGCGGCACGCTCCGCAGTGCCAATGCAGGTTGGGCTCCGGGAGAGGGGGCGCCTGCTCCCTCGTCTCCTCACCAGAGGCAAGCCAACATGCTGCAGACACAACACGCACGGTACAGACACGCACATCACTGCTCTACCCGCCTGGGCCCGATCAGGGCCCAGATCAGCACTCAGGATCACGCCGTCGCTTTGGCCTTTCTCAGGATTTACGCGGGAATCGCGCTATCGCTCGAGCTTTCCTCGCGTTTCATGCTCATGCTTCTGCAGCCCGCCTGCGGCCAGGGCCCGCCTCAGCGTCTACACGCCCGATCTGCCCGTCTGGTTTTGCCACGCGTTTTCTGCTCCTAGCCCCCCTCCTGCTCATCTCTCTCGTGCTCCATCCTTTTCCCCCCCTCCTTCCATCCGTCCTCTCTTGCATTGTTTTGAGGGCTGCGCCAACATCACGCAGCAGGTAGGGAAGATATATCCCGAAGGAGGTACGATCGAAGACGAATAGGGCGGGTACCGAGGGTTTGGGACATACGTGTTGAATGGCATGCGAGCGGGTAAGAGCGAACACACTTAACATGATTGCTGTCGTTGCCGTCGTGGTTGTTGGTGCTGTTGTGATTGTTGTGTTTGTAAGTGTTGTTGTTGTTGTTGTAATTGTTGTTGTTGTTGTTGTTGTTGTTGTTGTTGTTGTTGTTGTTGTTGTTGTTGTTGTTTCCGTTGTTGCTGTTGCTGTTGCCGCTGTTGTTGTTGCAGTGGTTGTTGCTGTGATTGTTGTTCTGGTTGTTGTTGTGGTTGTTGTTATTATTGTTCTTGCTGTCGTTGTCGTCGTTGTCGTCGGTGTGGTTGTCGTTGTTGGTGTCGTTGTTGTCGTTGTCGTCGTCGTCGTCGTCGTTGTTGTTGTTGTTGTTGTTGTTGTTGTCTTTGTTGCTGCTGCTGCTGTTGTTGTTGGTGTTGCTGTGGTTGTTGCCGTGATTGTAATTGGTGTTGCTGTTGTTGTTCTCGTTGTGGTTGTGGTTGTGGTTGTGGTTGCTGTTGTTGTTGTTGTTGTTGTTGTTGTTGTTGTTGTTGTTGTTGTTGTCTTTGCTGTTGTTGTTGTTGTCGTTGTTGTTGGTGTTGTTGATATTGTCGTTGCTGCTGCTGCTGTCGTGGTTGTTGTTGTTGTTGTTGCTGTTGCTGCTGCTGCTGTTGTTGTTGTTGTTGTTGTTGTTGTTCTCGTTGTTGTTGGTGTTGTTGTTGTTGCTGCTGTTGTTGTTGTTATTGTTGTTGTGGTTGTTGTTGTTGGTGTTGTTGTTGTTGTTGTTATTGTTGATGTTGTTGTTGTTGTTGTTGTTGTTATTGTTGTTGTTGTTGTTGCTGTTGTTGTTGTTGTTGTTGTTGTTGTTGTTGTTGTTGTTGTTGTTGTTGTCGTTGTTGTTGTTGTTGTTGTTGTTGTTGTTGTTGTTGTTATTTCGGTTGCTTTGGTTATGCACTATGTTGTTGGTTTGTTGGTCGTTCAGTTCGGTACCATTTCTTGTTTGTAATATTTGTTTATGATCTTCTTTATCTCTCTCCTCTCCTCTCCTCTCCTCT
>CAUYUJ010020613.1:25755-45601 GCA_963575745.1 Prorocentrum cordatum | reverse complement strand
TAGCAGTACTACTAGTAGTAGTACTACTAGTCGAAGTAGTATTAGTAGAGTAGTAGTACAGAGTAGTAGTAGTAGTAGTAGTAGTAGTAGTAGTAGTAGTAGTAGTAGTAGTAGTAGTAGTAATAGTAGTAGTAGTAGTAGTAGTAGTAGTAGTAGTATCAATAGTATAGTTGTTGTTCCTCCTCCTCCTCTTCCTCCTCCGCCCTCCTCCGCCTCCTCTGCCTCCTCCGACTCCTCCTCCTCCTCCTCCTGCCCTTGCTCCGCCTCCTCCTCCGCCACCTCCTCGGCCTCCTCCTCCTCCTCCTCCACCTCCTCCGCCCTCCTCTTCCTCCTCCTCCTCCTCCTCGCCTCCTTCCTCCTCCTCCTCCTCCTCCTCCTCCTCCTCCTCCTCCTCCTCCTTTTCCCCCTCCCCCTCCTCCTCCTCCTCCTCCCTCCTCCTCCTCCTCCTCCTCCTCCTCCTCCTCCTCCTCTTCCTCCTCCTCCTCCTCCTCCTCCTCCTCCTCCTCCTCCTCGCTCCTCCTCCTCCTCCTCCTCCTCCTCCTCCTCTCCTCCTCCTCCTCCTCCTCCGCCTCCTCCTCCTCCTCCCCTCTCCTCCTCCTCCTCCCTCCTCCTCCTCCTCCTCCTCCTCCTCCTCCTCCTCCTCCTCCTCCTCCTCCTCCTCCTCCTCCTCCTCCTCCTCCTCTCCTCCTCCTCCTCCTCCTCCTCCTCCTCCTCCTCCTCCTTCCTCCTCCTCCTCATCCTCCTCCATCCTCCTCCTCCTCCTCCTCCTCCTTCCTCCTCCTCCTCCTCCTCCTCCTACTCAGTAATTCCCTCCGCCTCCTCCTCCTCCTCTTTCTCTTTCCTCCTCCTCCTCCTCCTCCTCCTCCTCCTCCTCCTTCCGCCTCCTCCTCCTCCTCCTCCTCCTCCTCCTCCTCCTCCTCCTCCTCCTCCTCCCGCTTTCCTGTGGGCCCTCCCACGTCAAACCGCTGATGCTGCCGCTGCCACCTCTCATGCTGCTGCTGCTGCCCCGTCCACATCAACAAGTTAGCTACAAGAGCTCCCCCTGCTGCAGCTCGATATCCTTTTCACGCCCAGGCTGCACGACCTCCTCTCGCTGCAGCCCAATGCCCGCTCACGCGTGGGCGCCACAACCTTCTCCGCTACTGGGCAGCCACGCTGTCGCAGCTGACTCGCCACCCACTGGTTCGCCACGGGAATGCCACCCGGCCGCGACTGGGCGATCGGCGGCGAGGCGTTCGCCGCCCGCGGCCCCCCGCGGCCCTCCGTGGAAGGCAGGGCGCCCCCGCGGCACGGGGGGGCCCTTGCGCGGACGCGGCGCCCAGGCGAGGACTGAGGCTGGCCCTCACGCAGGTGCGCCTGGCTCAAGGCGCCGATCTGCCCTGCAGGGAAGATATGGAAGCAAACGATGAATCACAAACGTCCCCAAAAAATTAGCCTGGCGAAAGACCCAACCATGCGCAGTTGTGACTAACCGCGCTTGCGAATAACATCTTCGCCCGCGCTCCCGATGCGGCCACAACTTCCCGCCCGAGCCCGACATGTTCAGGGGCACGTTCGTGGCCGTCTTCGCGGGCGCCGACGACGACGAGGACGGCGCCCCCCTGACCGAGGAGCAGAAGCAGGAGAGGGCTCTGAGAGCCATGAGGGAGGCTGCCGCTGGGGCCTTCGGTGGAGCTCCCTATGGGGCCACGATCCTCGTGAGGGGTGTGCCGAAATGGCCCGAGGCCGCCATGCGAACCCTGCCACTGGGGCCTTCGGTGGAGCTCCCCATGGGGCCACGATCCTCGTGAGGGGTGTGCCGAAATGGCCCGAGGCCGCCATGCGAACCCTGCCACTGGGGCCTTCGGTGGAGCTCCTATGGGGCCACGATCCTCGTGGGGGTGTGCCGAAATGGCCCGAGCCGCCATGCGAACCCTGCCACTGGGCCTTCGGTGGAGCTCCCTATGGGGCCACGATCCTCGTGAGGGGTGTGCCGAAATGGCCCGAGGCCGCCATGCGAACCCTGCCACTGGGGCCTTCGGTGGAGCTCCCTATGGGGCCACGATCCTCGTGAGGGGTGTGCCGAAATGGCCCGAGGCCGCCATGCGAACGCGGCCACTGGGCCTTCGGTGGAGCTCCCTATGGGGCCACGATCCTCGTGAGGGGTGTGCCGAAATGGCCCGAGGCCGCCATGCGAACCCTGCCACTGGGGCCTTCGGTGGAGCTCCCTACGGTCCTCGTGAGGGGGCCACGATCCTCGTGCCGAAATGGCCCGAGGCCGCCATGCGAACGCGGCCACTGGGGCCTTCGGTGGAGCTCCCTATGGGGCCACGATCCTCGTGAGGGGTGTGCCGAGATGGCCCGAGGCCGCCATGCGAACGCGGCCACTGGGGCCTTCGGTGGAGCTCCATATGGGGCCACGATCCTCGTGAGGGGTGTGCCGAAATGGCCCGAGGCCGCCATGCGAACGCGGCCACTGGGGCCTTCGGTGGAGCTCCCTATGGGGCCACGATCCTCGTGAGGGGTGTGCCGAAATGGGCGAGGAGGGGAGGAGGAGGAGAGTATGAGAGGAGACGCGGGCCACCGTCTCTTCAAAACGAGGACCCAACACCACAGGATGGTTGGGAACTATAAACAACAAAATCAAAAAGGAAAACGGCAACAGAAAGCACATGAAAGTACTGGGCAATCAAAGCGGCGTCGGGCGTCTGGACCCAGTGCACCGCCGTAGGCCCGAAGGGCGCCCGGCGCGCCCAGCGCGGCGGGGCTTCTGTCGCTCGTGCAGGGGGTGGGCGCGGAAACCCGCGCGGGCCTTCGAGTGCCACATGTCAGCCCGACCCATGCAGGTCTGATGGGTATGGCTAGGGCCATAGAGTCAACGCGCATAATAAGGACAAACGACTTTTTCAAGGGTACCCTTGGGTGCTTGCCTGCCTCAGCCTCTGCGGCCCGTCCCTAGCAATTTTCGCAGGCCAGAATACTTCAACTTCGGCCTCCAAGGGTCTTGCGTCCTTACCACGCGTCCTTAATATACGTTTTCACTGTAGATGCTTTAGACGGCATGCCGAAGAAGAACAGAGCAAGAGGAGGGCGAGGAGCAGCAGCAGGGAGGAGGAGATCGAGGAGGGAAGACGGGGAGGACGAGGACAAAGGCGACAAAGGCGACGAAAGCGACGACGGCGGCGGCTGCGGAGGCCGACGTTATCTGAAGGCCTCCAGAGGCCTCCAAGGGTCCCCAAAGCATCCAGAGGCTTCCTAGGGGGTCTCCAGAGACGCTCCGAATGCCTCCGAAGGCCCCCGAAGGGCTATCGAAGGGCCTCCAAAGGGCCTCCGAAGGCCCCGAAGGCTCTTCGAAAGCCTCCGCTCGCCTCCGAAAGCCGCCGAAGGTCCTTTCGATGGCTTCCGAAGGCTCTTCGAAGGCGGCGACGGCGGCGAAAGCGGCGGCGTTGCGGGCAGCAGGCCCCCTGGGCCCGCCAGATGTCGTGGCTGCGCTTCCCGCTGCAAGGTGCCAAGTGTCCGCGGGGAGGGCCGCGGAGGGCAGCTCCGGCGCACGGCCCGGCCCCCGCGAGCCCGCAGGAGGAGTGGTCTCCTCCTCCTCCTCCTCCTCCTCCTCCTCCTTCTCCTCTTCGTCCTCGTCCTCCTTCTCCTCCTCTCCATTCCTTTTCCTTCCGAACATCTCCTCCCAGACGCACCCCGATGCCGGTCGAAAGGGCGGGCCAGGCGTTTCGCCTGAGACCTCCTCACCATGTATGACACTCTTGCTTGAAAAGTGGCTCTCGCCTTGGCTCCGCGCACTTTCGTTCCCAAAAGTCGCAAGAGCGTCATATATTGAGGGCGGGTCGGTTACAAAATGTGGTTTTCGCTTCAGAACTGCGCACACCCGTCTTGAAAAAGTACAAGAGCTTCGCATTTTGAGGGCGGGTGGTTTTCAAAATGCGGCTCTCGCTTCAGAGCCGCGCACATTAATTCTAAAAAAGTGCAAGAACTTCGCAGATTGAGGGCGGGTGCTTTTCGAAATGTGGCTCTCGCTTTAGCGCCGCGCACATTCATGGTGAAAATTTGCAAGGGCTTCGCAGATTGAGGGCGGGTGCTTTTCAAAATGTGGCTCTCGCATTAGCGCCGCGCACACTCGGTTAAAACATTTGCGAAATCCTACGGATGGAAAGCGGCTCGTCTTCAAAATGTGGCTCTCACCTTAGCAACGCGCACATTCGGGAAACAACATGTGCGAAATCCTACGGATTTGAAGCGGCTCGTCTTCTAAATGTGGCTCTCGCCTTAGCGCCGCGCACATTCGTTCTGAATTAATTCTGCTTCGAGCACTCCCCATCGAAACCTTCGGTGGTGTGGTTTTCTGCTCTGTTCTGTAGGGGACCTGGGGATCTGGGGGCCGCGGTATGCAGAGTGGGCGAGTCGGCGCGGGGGGCGGGACCACCAGGGATTATCGGGAGCCTGGGGATCTGGCGGCCGCGGTATGCAGGGCGGGGGGGGGGCGGGACCACCAGGAATTAGCGGGGGCCTGGAGATCTGGCGGCCGCGGTATGCAGGGCGGGGGGGGGGGCGGGACCACCAGGGATTATCGGGAGCCTGGGGATCTGGCGGCCGCGGTATGCAGGGCGGGCGGGCCGGGAAGTCTGTTCTTAAAATCTAGCGACCCCAACTTGTCGGGTGGGGGAAAGTGCAAGAGCTTCACGGATTGAGGGCGGGTGATTTTCTCATTATGGCTCTCGCCTTAGCGCCACGCACACTCGTGAAACAAATTACAAGGGCTTCACGGATTGAGAGCGGCTGGTCTTCAAAATGTGGCTCTCGTCTGAGCGCCGCGCACATTCGGAAAACAACATCTGCAAGAGTCTCCCTGGCTCCCATGGCTAACGTACCAGAAGCAACGTTCTGGAACGACTCAGGACTGTCAGGGCGCAACAGTTACGTTGATTCGCTGCAGAAGACCCAGGAACGGTGTTCAGGCACGATTCAGGATCACCTAGACGTAACAGTCCGTTTAACTCGAGGCGCTGAGGTCCTGAGAATGGTGTTTTGGCACGCTTCAAGATGTTCACACGGTTGCCCCCCCAACGGGGCACTTCCCTCAGTGGACTCCTTGTATGGGGCCTATGAAGAAGGATCTTGGAGGGAGGGTGTATTTCAACATCGCTGATGAGTCTTCGGTTTACACTGGTACTCCTCCTCCTCATCCTCCTCATATTCCTCCTCCTCATCTTCCTTCTTCCTTCTTCTCGTCCTAATCGTCCTCCTTCCTCTCCTCCTCCTCCTCCTCCGCCTCCTCCTCCTCATCCTTCTCATCTTCTTCCTCCTCCTCTTCATCCTTCTCCTCCACCACCTCCTCCTCCTCGTCCTCCTCCTCCTCCACCTCCTCCTTCTAGCCGCACATCGAATGCAGCCTTTCTGGGCGACGAAGTGGAACGCATCATACGGGCTGTGGCAGAGGGCTCGGAATGACGGTCTTACTAAAGTTCCTAGGCCTCCGGCAGGTCCTGGAGCCCCTCAACCGTCGCGTCTTCTTGAAGCTGGCCGCTCAGTCGGATGCGGTGCTCGTCCTCCCTCTGGACATGGTCCGCCTTGGCTTCCTGGTCGTGCCAGTGTCCTTTGCCCACCCGCAGGTGACGGTGTTTGTCGCCGTGACGGTGGTGCCCATTCGGAAGCATGTCGCCATGGTCCTCCTGCACTTCTCGGGCACGGCCCCTGGACCTGGCCAGTGGGGGCTCCTGCCACGCGCGTGCCCTTCGCGCAGGTGCCAGCGCTCGTGGCGCGGCCCGTCGGCGCGTCATCCGCTGCAGTGTCGCAGTGGGCCAGCGCATGTCAAGGGGCCCAGGGACACACAAATGAATACACACAAATATCAGGATTCCCCATAGTTTCCCACATGTTCTGGGTTTCCCCCTCACTCCCCATATCTTCCCATACTTTCTGGGGACTCGCCGATGAACTGTGTCTGTGTGTGTCTTTTCCCTCGTGAGTATGAAAGGCTGGGCAGCGGTCGGCGGCAGTGGCTGCTGCGCACGTGCTGCCCGCACGGCCCGTCGGCACGCCCTCGGGCTCGGTGCAGCAGCTGGCCAGTGCATCCAAGGGCCGGGCAGCGCTCGAGGGCGGGGGCCGCAGCGTCGCGGCGGCACGGGGAAGGCGACGGGCTCGGGGGTGGACAGACCCCCCTTTAGCAAAACGTGGTTTCGTGAGAACGACCTGAGGCCCAAACCTAGCGGGCGCACGCCTGGGAAAAAACCTGCCACGGCGCCCTCTCGAGGACCGAAAACGGACCATCCACTGATCGACGTGTCACTGTTGGGGGTTCTGTCCACCCCCGACGGGTGCGAGCTTCGGTGCGGGAGGCGAAGTCTGCGCCGACCGCCATCGGCTTTACTCCATGGACCAACACACGTGGGACAGGCAGGCAGTGGCAGACAGTTCTGTTGTTGCAGGGGTTGGTGCGGAAGGTGACGGTTGCGCCGACCGTCATCAGATACAGTGCTTAGATCAGCACGTGTGAGAAGAGCGGGTCTCGGCCGATAGGTGAGCTTGGGGCAAGGCTGGTCGATTCGCTTTTTTGTTGATGCGGTTCGTGCATAGTGTCACGATCTATTCAGACTGGTGTGGAGTAAAGACGTTGTTCACTTAGATGGCAGTTGGCCGAGCAGTTTGTGGAGGAGACGATCCCAGTTTGGAGCCGTGCGGTGGTGTTATGCGTGTGCGGAACTCGGGTTGCCCGATGACCAGTGGTGTTTTCATCACTGTAGTGGGATATAACGAGTTGGCATCATCTCTGCTTAGCCTTCTGTTCCTATTTGTACGCACTGAGGTATCAATCCGAGGTGTAGGCGGCTTTGGGCTCATGTCACGCTTGGTGTACAACTCGGGCTACCTGGTCAAATTCCATCGGGCTACAACTATCTCCCTGTTCTACGTCCCCTGGCTCGGCGACTTCTTGTTCGTGATCAGGGCCGGCATGTAAGGCTTGCTTCGCGACCACTCTATCCTTCTCCTTATCCTCCTCCTCCTCCTCCTCCTCCTCCTCCTCCTCCTCCTCCTCCGACTCCTCCTCCTCCTCCTCCTCCCTCCCTCCCTCCCTCCCTCCCTCCCTCCCTCCCTCCCGCCCTCTCCCTCCATGCCTCCCTCCCGCCCTCCCTCCCTCCCCCCCTCCCTCGCTCCCTCCCCTCCCGCCTCCTCCTCCCTCTTCCTGCTCCTCCTGCTCCTCCTGCTCCTCCTCCTGCTCCTCCTCCTGCTCCTCCTCCTCCTCCTCTCCTCCTCCTCCTCCTCCTCCCCTCCTCCTCCTCGCCTCTCCCGCCTCCCAGCATCCCCCCCCCCCCCCCACCCCTCGTAGAGGCTGGGCCCCGCAGGCTCGCGGAGGGCGGCCCTGGCGGTCCGGGCGCGGGCCCCTCGGGCCCTCCCCCCAGGTACTATACGGAGCCGACGGGTACGTACCCGACAGGGGGCACGATGGTGGACGGCGGGCCGGAACCCGCATCTCGAGCCGCGGCGGGGGCGGGGGCGGGGGCAGAGGGAGGAGCGAGGAGGAGCGAGGAGGAGGAGGAGGAGGAGGAGGAGGAGGAGGAGGAGGAGGAGGAGGAGGAGGAGGAGGAGGAGGAGGAGGAGGAGGAGGGGGATGAGGAGGGGGAGGAGGAGGAGGAGGACTGGAGAAAAATCCAGGAGACGAAAACGACGCTGCAACACACCCCCTCCCGCAAGGCCCCTCCAAAAGAATCCCTGCAAGCCTTCATGTTCACTGCAAGAAGTCCTCCACGGGAGACGAGCACTCGGAGGGCCTGCCGTTCAGGCGAAAGTCCCTGTTCGAAAAGAAACTGCGCTACATCCGTCTAGCGATCTCTAAGGATTGCGGAAACGGCGGTGTGAGCGCAGCGAGGTGTTCAGCGCAAAGCAAACGCCCCCCATCCGTGAAATAGTTCGAGGAAGCATCGAGCGAACACCACGTTTTGAAAAAAAGAATCGACTTCCAGCCGTGCAGATGCGAAATACAGATTCTGACATCTGGCCGCTAAGTTTAGGAAGGTTCCACGCGACAACCCAATCCCACCAGCCCTCTGGGCGCAGGTGGTCTAAAGAGCTTCCTCTTCCAACCCTCTTGCTTCCCCTTTCGGGGAAGGGTTTACCCCTCCCCCTCCCCCACCTCCCTGGACCTGGACGGGGCGCTTCGGGACGCCAAGAGGGCCTCAGAGAGCCCCAAATAACCTCCAAGATGGCTCAAGATAGCGCAAGATCGTTCAAGATGGCTCTCAAGATGCTCCAAGAGGCGCAAAGACCGCCCCAAGACGGCTCCAAGTGGCCGAAGAGCTCCCCAAGGAGGCCCCGAAGAAGCCATAGTCCTTCCAAAACCTAGGGGGAACAAAAACAATGTGTTCTGCCTTCTGGCCTTTTCGCTTCCGATGGCATTCCGAGGCCTCAATACACTTCCAAGAGAGCCCATGAGGGCCCCCCAAAAAGAGCCCAAAAGAGCCCCAAGACGGCCCCAAGAACGCCCAAGGGCGCTCCAAGATCGCCTCACGAGAGGCTCAAGAGGTGATTCTTGGGGCTCCCGAGGGGGGGCGTTAATTAAGGAACCACCTTTCTTTGATCGATCTCCTCCAAGATGGCCCCAAGAGCGCCCCTAAAGCTCCCAAGAGCGCCCCAAGAGGGCCCCAAGAGGCGTCCAAACGGCCTCAAGAGGCCTCCAAGAGGCTCCCAAGAGACCCCCAGCCCCCAAAGGCTTCAAGAGGATCCCCGAGGCACCCAAGATGCCACCCAGACGCTCTAAGAGGCACCCCCCGAGGCACCCAAGACGCCGAAAAGCTCCCCAGGACCGCCAAGAGACCTCCAAGACGTCCGAAGAGGCCACGAAGAAGCGCCCAAGCGATATCCCAAGAGGCTCCGAGAGGCATCCAAGAGACCTCTGGCCCGTTTGCTCGCCCTCCTCCTCCTGTTCCTCCTTCCTCCTACTCCTCTTGTTCCTTCTCCTCCTCCTCATCTTCCTCCTCCTCCTCCTTCTCCTCCTCCTCCTCGTCACCCCCTCCTCATCATCATTACCATCAACATCAGATCCATACTTCTTCTCCCCATTCCCTCATCCAGCCATCCGGCTTCCTGTTTCTCCTCCTCACTCCTTCGCACGGTTTGACTGTCCACCTCTTTGCTCCCACACTTTCCTGATCACCTCAACTTGTCTAGACATCGCTTCTGGATCGGCTGGTGGGGATACGCGAAGCGTTTCAAATTTGGAAAAGGAACCGCCTTCCAGACTTGAAACTACTGCTCTGCGCGGCGCTACTGCTCTACGACTTAAACTACGTCAGCCTCGGCACTCCGCGTCGCGGCATTGGTGTGGCCGTGGTTCATTGGGCCGTGCGACATGCTCGAGCACGGTGGGGTTCGGAGCAGTAAGAACGCTGGGAGTAAGTCTCTCGGCGGCTTGGAAGTACCTCAATCGGTTGAGAGGAAATTGCAATGGCAAGATATAATACTATATGCCAGCGATAGATTCAATGGTTGGCTGGTGCGTCCCCAACAATCGAAACCCAAATTGCAGTTCGACGCCAAATCGGCGGTGTTCCAGCACGACCGCGCAGTCGCAACGAAGCCAAATTGGAAACGAAAGGAAGCAACAATGTAGCTAGAGCGGAGCAGGAACGAATAAAGAGCGAAGCAGGAATGGAGCGAGAATGGAGCAGGAACGGGGCAATAATGGAGCCAGCATGTATCGAGAATGGGCCACGCACGGAATGATAACGGGGTAAGGATGGAACGAAACAGGAATAAGGACGGAGTGGGAAGGGAGCAGGAATAGAGCAAGGAACAATCATGAAGCAAGAGTGGAGCAGTACTACAACAGGAATGGAGCAAACATGATGCAAGCAGGGGGCGTGCACAGTCAAATTGGAACGGAGCATACAGTGTCCTAGGACGTTGTCCCAATTGGCTTGGTCTCTTGTGATAAACAAAGGCATAGTGGAGCATTATGAGTGAATGCATGGATTGGAGGAGAGCTGAACTGGCATGTTCTCAACCTACACATACAGTTTTTTTCTATGTCATGTAAAGCCTGCGACTGATGAACGATAGGGGGCGTTTCAACTGACTACAGAGCTGGTTAGGTCGCACCAGTTAACATAGTCAAAGCAAGAAACTGTTACTAAAACGGATCGGACATGGTCGAGGACAGGCTAGCGTTCGCGCTGGGTCTGCGTACAACGAGCACTGGAAGCCTGAGACAAAGGTCCTCGCAATGTAATGGATTGTCTTGTGTCGTCGGGCAACAGCGCCAGAATCCGACATTCAACTCAACCACAAAGACTCGGCAACAAAACTGAAGCGCCGCTGTGAACTCAATCTGAGAATACCGATATAGACGGACACACCGTCATGGGCAGTGGCACTGGCAGTGCTGACCGTTACAAGTGTCATCGATCGCTTGAAAAAAAACAAAAAGAAACAAAAAAACAAAAAAAAAAAAAAAAAAAAAAAAAAAACTGCCGCGCGGTATCGCTCATGAAACGAATTACGCGCAGGCGCGCAAAGTTTCGGAAGTAATCGATCCTCTCTGCCACGTGCCCACGTGCGCGCATTTGATTACTCGGCCAAACTATTCGGCCCACAGGGTTACTGACGCCTTTGAGCGAGATCTTGCGCCCTTCGACACGACTCTACCAGAAATCAAAATTATTAGCCTGGCTCCAAACCAAACATCTATATAAGGCAATGGCTGGGGATGGCCGAACTCTTTGCAGGTAGCTGCACTGAACCGCTAAAATCTGCGACAGTCTCACTGAGATGTGCGAGGATTCGCTGTGCCTGCCAGCAGGCAGTGACCTACCAATGGGATCTACGCATCAGTTGGCAAGATATGAATCATCCACATTCATTGAACTACACGAGTTCAACATGAAGAATTGTCTCCTCTGCAGTGGGAACGGTAAACCAAACTCATGCTGCATCCTGTCTGCCAGCGACACAATGTCGCGAGCTTGTCGTCGTGCCCCCCGTTGATATCATCGTCAATGAAATATAGCAGTATTTCGTTGCTTCCACTCGAAGTGGTTCTTTGTCAACTGCTCGATTGAACTGCGTTCGATCGAGGTCCGTTAGGTCCCTCCAGATTTCGACGTATCAGGTGCCTGACCGTGCTCTCGTGGTTGTCCATTCTCCTACGGCTCCACGTCAGACGGCTCCTCCTCGCCGCCCCCTCATCAAGCGCGCTATAAAACTTGCGGATTGACTGAGGGGAATACTGCCTGGCGCCTGTGGTTCAACACAAGGAACCACTCTGATGGCATGAAGGCCTCTGTCGATCCGCTTCTCTAGATTTTGGGGACAAGAAGTGAGTTCTCTTACGTGGAGCATGTTTTCCCTGAGTCTGTATATATACATATACACATATAGTCATATGCCGGGCGGCGCTCGCATCGCGCCCTGGCGGATCCCCAGCCGCGCCAGTGTTGATCCATTCTTGGTCCATTATGATCAATTGTCGCGTCAGTCTTGCTCCACTATCACTCCACCATTGCTGCGCCATTACTCCATGCTCACTCCATTATTGCATCGTTATTGCTCCTTCAATGCTCGAATCGTGCTCCAGGCTCCACTCGTGTTCGAGTCTTGCGCCAGTCTATCCTTTGTCTGACTTCAAATGGACCTTGTGGGGGGCATAAAAGGACCTCTTTGCCATTCAGTATTATTCAGTGTATGATATCCGAGCTCGTTCCACTCTGGATCCTCCCAGAAATCCCAGCACCTCAGATGTAATAACAAACGGTTGGCAGTTCACGAGTAGTCAGGTCACGTTTCAACTATCGATACACGATTGACCGATCTACATGAAATGACTGTTTAATTATTGCGCAAACTTAATCAACCCCTGTCGTGGCATGCATTGATATGTTGTGCATTTCCCTGTGGAACTGACTCCGAGCTCCTCCCGGAACGCGCCTTTACGTAACGCTTCACTTCTGCAGGCGGAGCAGCAAAGGGAGCGCGAGGGAGGGGGAGGGGGAGGAGGCGGGGGGGAGAAGTGCGAGAGCTCCTGATCCCCCCCCCTTCCCGGTGAGATGGCCGAGCGCGCACCCAACAGTGGAGGCCTCCCAGACGGGGTCCACGGATCGCGCCGCATCGACAAAATTCATCGCCGATGCATCGGCGATGCATCGGCGACGTCGGCGATGTATCGGCGCCGTCGATGCGGGGAAACACGGGCTCCACATCGAGCCGCATCGTCGATGCATCGGCGATGCGGCGCGGTCTTCGGACCCCATCTGCTCCGAGCCCATCTGGGAGGCCTAGAAACGCGACCCTCCTCGAGGGGGTGGGGGCTCGAGAGGGAGGGGGGTCTCCCTCCCCTCCTCGAGAGGGAGGGGGGGGGCTCCCCCCTCCTCGAGAGGGGGAGGGGGCTTCTCTCCCCTCCTTGAGAGCGGGGATGGGGCCCTAGAAGCAGCAAGTGCGACCGCGGGGCGGGCCCTGGAGCCCGCATCGAGAAGCCGCGCAGAAGGCGAGGCCGTCGCCGTCTGCTCCCGTCTGCGCTCGTGCGCCCTCGTTTGGGCCTCCTGGAGGGCCCACGCCGCCGCGGGCTGGATGCGCCTTGGTTCGCGAGCGGCGGACGTATGCACAGGGAGGAGGGAGGAGGGAGGAGGGAGAAGGAGGAGTAGGAGGAGGAGGAGGAGGAGAAGGAGGGAGAAGGAGGAGGAGGGAGGAAGGAGGAGGGAGGGAGGAGGAGAAGGAGGAGGAGGAGAGAGCACTACGCGGCTCCATGATGCACACCTTTTTGAACCACACATCCACGCCCTCGCGGGCTGGACTCCAGGGCGCGATCCCGCGGATACGCGGTCGCACGGATGGGTTCCGTGCGGGGCCTCCGTGGAAGAACGCCCCGTACCCGTTGGGTCGCGGCCCAGGGGCCCGGCCCGAGAGGCCGCGGGTACGGATACGTTTTTCGCCCAGGGTTGGTCGGAAAGCACTCGGGGAGATGCCCGGAGAGGAGGAGCAGGAGGGGAAAAGGTCCTCTGCCTCCTTCCCATCTCTTGTTACGCTGGCACGGCGCCGACAGTCACGATTTCATCGTAGTGCAGCTCCTTCCAAGCACATGCGTAAAGACGGCCTCAAAGATCGGTACACAGCAAGTTAGCCCGGGCAGAAAGATGGTTGAACAACTTCTGACGCAGGAAGCCGCGGAGAGGCTTCGGCTCATGCATCGATACTTGCAAACATATGCAACGATACTGTGCCGACCCCTTCGGACGGAGCACGCCTGCTTTGGTAAGACGCCTTTTGCCCGAGGGACACACGGCCGGAAAGCGCCCTGGACGATGACACTTGGTCACCAAACGAACAGCGCACGAGAGACAAATAACAGGTCAGTTCAGAGACACTCCGAAATAGTGGGGCTGAGAGAGAGAGAGAAAGAAAGAGAGAGAGAGAGAGAGAGCGAAACAAAAAGAGAGAGAGAGAGAGCGAGACGACAGAAAACGAGAAAGAGGGACATTATATCTGAATGTATATATATATACACATTTACTTATAGATGATAACAAATCGGGAGAGAGAGGGGGGGGTGGACGAGCTCGTCAACGCCTCTGGGGCCGTGGAACCTCCAAATCAACCCTCCGTGGCCGCCAAGGTGCCCAAGATGCTTTGCAAGATGGCTCCAGAAGGGCTGAAGGGCTCCAACGCGCAGGCGGGGCCTAAACAATACCCAAGAAGATGGCCTCAAGATGGCCCAAGACCCTTCAAGGCGTCCCAAGAGGGCCCCGAGAGGACCCCCACGATGACCTCCAAGAGAGCCTCAAGAGGCACAGACTATTCATTTCCACTTGTTTTGAATGGTGTTTGCGCTCACCTGTTTTAGGGCTGCTGAAACCCAATATGGCCCGAGAACCCCCCAGACCGAGAGAGAGAGAGAGAGACACTCTCTCACACACACAAGCACAGATAGAAAAAGATAGAGGCAGACAGAGAGAGAGAGAGAGAGACAGAGAGAGAGATGATGCATACGTTTTCAAAGGCCGCCTGCCCAAACTTTCCGTACGCGGCGCGGTCAGCCTGCTCAGCAGTGCCGACATTCTAAGAGGCAGTCATCCGTCCTCCCTCTCACCATCGCCCTCCTCCTCCTCGTCCTCTTCACCTTCCTCTTTTTCCTCCTCTCCCTCCTCCTCCACCTCTTCCTCTTCCTCGTCTTCCTCCTCCTCCTCCTCGTCCTCCTCCTCTTCATACTCCTATCCTTCCTTTTTCTCCTCCTCGTCCTCCTCCCCCTCCGCCACATCATCCGCTTCCTCCTCCTCCGGTCCCTCCTCCTGCACCTATTCATCTTCCTCGGCTTCCTCCCCCTCCTCCTCCTCAGACTCCTCCTCAGACTCCTCTTCTTCCTTGTGTTCCTCCTCCTCCTCCGCCTCCTCCTCCTCTTCCTCCTCTGTATCCTCCACCTCCTCCTCCTCCCCCTTCTCCCCTTCCTCTGTTTCTTCGCCCTCGTCTTCCTCATGTGATTCCTCCTCCTCCTTGTCTTCTTCCTCCTCCTCCTCATCCTCCTCCGCCTCCTCCTCTTCATCCGCCTCCTCCTCATTGTATGATTTGTTCTTAATGGCATGAGTAGTGTTCGCGCGCAGTATTCTCAGTGTTCGCATGAGTAGTGTTATTAGTATTAAGTTTGTTAGTGGTAGTAGTAGTAGTAGTAGTAGTAGTAGTAGTAGTAGTAGTAGTAGTAGTAGAACTAGCTAGTACGAGTAGTAGTAAGTAGAAGTAGTACTAGTAGTACTAGTAGTACTAGTAGAGTAGTAGTAAGTATAAGTATAACTAGTAGTGGTAGTAGTAGTAGTAGTAGTAGTAGTAGTAGTAGTAGTAGTAGTAGTAGTAGTAGTAGTAGTAGTAGTAGTAGTAGTAGTAGTAGTAGTAGTAGTAGTAGTAGTAGTAGTAGTAGTAGTAGTAGTAGTAGTAGTAGTAGTAGTAGTAGTAGTAGTAGTAGTAGTAGTAGTAGTAGTAGTAGTAGTAGTAGTAGTAGTAGTAGTAGTAGTAGTAGTAGTAGTAGTAGTAGTAGCAGCAGCAGCAGTAGTAGTAGTAGTAGTAGTCGTAGTCGTAGTAGTAGTAGTAGTAGTAGCAGTAGTAGTAGTAGTAGTAGTAGGAGTAGTAGTAGTAGTAGTAGTAGCAGCAGCAGCAGCAGTAGTAGTAGTAGTAGTAGTAGTAGTGGTAGTAGTAGTAATCGCAGTGGTAGTAGTAGTAATCGCAGTGGTAGTAGTAGTAGTAGTAGTAGTAGTAGTAGTAGTAGTAGTAGTGGCAGTAGTAGTAGTAGTCGTAGTAGTAGTAGTAGTAGTAGTAGTAGTAGTCGTGGTAGTAGTAGTAGTAGGAGTAGTAGTAGTAGTAGTAGTCGTAGTAGTAGTAGAAGTAGTAGTAGTAGTA
Organism: Prorocentrum cordatum; assembly: GCA_963575745.1. Taxonomy (NCBI): domain Eukaryota; class Dinophyceae; order Prorocentrales; family Prorocentraceae; genus Prorocentrum; species Prorocentrum cordatum. Next base: position 30,244 of record CAUYUJ010020613.1, on the reverse strand, counting down.
GTAGTAATAGTAGTCGTAGTAGTAGTAGTAGTAATAATAGTAAAAGTAGTGGGATTGTCCGTATTACTCGTATCAACAATATTGATATTATTCGTAGTCTATGTACAGTGATTGCCAGCATCCGTATTATTATGATTCGTCGGAGTTTGGGGGGTGAGATCGCAGTGTAACGGAGTCCCCCCACTGGGAAATCGAGTTTCGAGTTCGTGTTCGTGCCGTGCGTGCGGGCGAGGCGAAGCTGGGTGGGCGGGCGAATGGAATTCACCCTGCTGTCGCTAGGGGTCCGCCAACACAGATGCTTCCCCTCCCAGCTTTGTCAAGCGGGGGCCCGCATTGTCCCGTCGGTGGCTCGCCGTTGTCCCGTCGGTGTCCCGTCGGTGTCCCGTCGGTGTCCTGTCGTGAGATCGACAGTGAGATCGACTGTGAAACCGATCGTGACATCGATACTGAGATCGATAGTGAGATCGATAGTGAGATCGATCGAGAAACCGAATGTGAGATCGATTGTGAGATCGATTGTAATATCGATTGGGATCGATAGTGAGACCGAACGTGTAATCGATAGTGAAATCGATAGTGATATACATATACGACCACCCTTCGAATGAGAAGATGGTGAAGGGGGAGGAGGAACCAACGCGTCACTCAATGCATCTCGCGATCGACCCCACGATCGATCTGACTGTCGATATCACTCGATCGATCTCACTATCGATCTCACTATCGATGTCACAATCAGTCTCACAACCGATCTCATTATCGATCTGTTTCAGTCGATCTCGCTATCGATACCACTATCGATCTCACATTCCGTTTCACTATCGATTTCACAATCGATCGCACACTCGGTCTCACATTCGGTCGCACTATCGATATCACTATCTATCTCACCATCGATCCCACCTTCGGTCCCAGATTCGATCTCACGATCGACCGCACTGTTGAAATCACTATCGATACCACTATCGATCCCACAATCGATCTTACCATCGACCCCACAATCGATCTCACGATCGATCGCACTATCGATCTCGCATTCGGTATCACTATGGAACTGACGACCGATATCACAATCAATCTCACAATCGATCTCACAACCGGTCTCACTGTCGATCTTTCAATCGATCTCATAATCATTCTCACGATCGATCCCACAAACGATCGAACTATCGATCTCACAATCGATCTCACAATCGATCTCACGATCGATCCCACTATCGATCTCACATTCGATCTCACGATCGATCTCACTTTCGGCGTCACTATCAATTTCACGATCGATTGCACTATCGATCTAACAATCGATTTCACGATCGATACAACATTCGGTCTCACATTCGGTCTCACAATCGATTTCACTATCGATCTCACCATCGATCTCACAATCGGTCCCACTATCAAACAATGGAACTCACAATACATCTCACTATCGATCGCCGTGTAACGGAGTCCCCCCCACCAGGAAATCGAGATTCGAGTTCGTGCTCGTGCCGTGCGTGCGGGCGAGGCGAAGCTGCGTGGGCCAGCGAAAGGAATTCACTCTGCTGTCGCTAGGGGTCCGCCAACACAAATGTTTCCCCCCCCCGGTCTTGTCAAGCGGGGGCCCACGTTGTCCCGTCGGTTGCCCGCCGGTTGCTCATCATGGTTGCTCATCATGGTTGCTCATCATGGTTGCTCATCATTGTCCCGCCGGTTGCTCATCGTGGTTGCTCATCATTGTCCCGCCGGTTGCTCATCATGGTTGCTCATCATGGTTGCTCATCATGGTTGTTCATCATTGTCCCGTCGGTTGCTCATCATGGTTGTTCATCATTGCCCCGCCGGTTGCTCATCATGGTTGCTCATCATGGTTGCTCATCATGGTTGTTCATCATTGTCCCGCCGGTTGCTCATCATGGTTGTTCATCAGTGTCCCGCTGGTTGCCCATCATGGTTGCCCATCAATGTTGCTCATCATGGTTGTTCATCCTTGTCCCGCCGGTTGCTCATCATGGTTGCTCATCATGGTTGCTCATCATGGGACAGCATCGCGGTTGCTCATCATGGGACACCTTCTCTTGCTTCTCCTCCTCGTATCCTTCCTTTTGTTTGTTTTTCGTATTTCGAACCTAATTACTTAAATCCTTAGTTCGGCTCAAGGGCTCAGGCCATGCGACGCAAGTCGGTCAGCTCGGTCAGTCAGTTGTCGTCATGAACCAACCCCCTCCCCCCACCCCCCCACACCCTCCTTATCACCCGCAGGGTGGTCGTATAGGTAATAGTATGTTGTTAGTGCTAGTACTACTTTTATCACAGGGATCTCTAGAGGGCCCGCTGAGTTCCCAAGGCCACGGTCGCCGACAGAGCCACCATCCTTGCGGCTCCTTGGTCCGAACCAAAGGCCGTGCGACGGGACACGCAGAACGGCTGGGACAGCCACGAGCGAGAAAGACAGTGCGAGGCCATGCGGCCCAAACAAGGAGGAGGAGGAAGAAGGGATTGATGTAGTATAGCGTTGTGAGCGCATGCTCCCATGATCCGAACGATCATTTGTATAAACTGGCACTCGGCAACACCAAACTGGCAAAGTGTCGGAACATATCCCAGATTCCTGACAAGCCGCAGCGGAAGAAACAAGAGAAGGAAGGGAGGGAGGGAGGCAACAGGAGGGGACAACACATGATGGGCGCACGCACTCGCCAACTATACATACTGGACTCGGAAGCGGGCGCAGAAGCCCCTGGCAAGCATGTAAATGCACTACGCGGCTGGGAAGGACGAGCCTGGATGGCTAAAGCGACCCAGGGTCGGCCGACAACGGCTGCAAGCACCTCGGCGCATTGCCCGTGCAACCGCTAGCATCGAAGCTACCAATTCGGGGCAGGATGGAGGTGGAGCGTGGCCTGGAGGCGCAACTAGTTCACCGCCGAGGAGGAGGGAAAGGATGGAGGAGGAGGAGGAGGAGGAGGGATGCACACGCCGAAGGTCGAGGCTGGGCCCCGCGGCCCCCAAGCAGCCTGGACAAGTTGACCGATAACCTCGACCCGTGGCCCCACTCAGCGCCGACGACCAGCCTTCTGCGGACCCGGTCTTGGGACTCCGTATGGCCGAATTCGGGAGGGGGCGAGGACGAGACAGGCAGGGGAGGAGGAGGAGAAGAAGGAGGAGGAGGAGGAGGAGGAGGGAGGAGGAGGGAGGAGGAGGAGGATGGAGGAGGAGGAGGAGGAAATGGAGGAGGAGGGGAGGAGGAGGAGGAGGAGGAGGGAGGAGGAGATGTTGCAGAAGAGGCAGAGGAGGCAGAGGAGGTAGAGGAGGTAGAAAGAAAGCCTACCCTTCTAACCAAGAAGGGTCAGCCAGCATTCCACTTCCGGGAGGCAAAGGCGGGAGTGTTAGTATAAGTATCAGTCTTAGTGTTCGTAGTCGTATGTGTACTAATGCTATTATTATGAGTCGTCGTAGTATCACTATCATTATTATCACTATTACCAATCGTCCTCCTCCTCCACCTCCTCCACCTCCCTCCTCCTCTACTCCTCTTCCTTCCGCCTCCTCCTCCTACCCACTCCTTCCCTCCTCCCCTCCTCCTCCTCCGCCGCCTCCTCCCTCCTCCTCGTCCTTCTCGATTTCCTCCTCCTCCTCATCTCCGCCTCCTCCTTCCTCTCCTCCTCCTCCCTACTATCTCCTGCGCTTCCGCCTCGACCTCTCCTCCTCCTCTCCTCCTCCTCCTCCTCCACTCCTCCTCCTCCTCTTTCCTCTTCCTCCTCCTCCTCCTCCTCTCCTGCTCCTCCGCTTCCATCCCTCCTCCTCTTTCCTCCTCCATCTTTCTCTCCTCCTCCTCCTCCTCCCCTCCTCCTCCTCATCCCTCCTCCTCCGTCCCCTCCTCCTCCTCCTCCTCTTCGTCCTCCTCCTCCTCCTCCTCCCCTCGGCTCCTCCCTCCTCCTCCTCCTCCTCCTCCTCCTTCTCCTCCTCCATTGCTCTTCATCCTCCTCCGCATCCTCGTCCTCCTCGTCGTCCTCCTCCTCCCATTTCTCCTCCTCCCCCATTCCTTTCCCTTATAAACCACTTCCCCCTGTCACACTCCGAGGCCAGTTTGTAGGGCGGGCCAGGTGTTCCGCGTGAGAACTCCTCACCATTTACGACCCTGAAGCTTAAACATTGGCAACAGCTTCACAGATGGAGAGCGGATCGTTGTCAACATGTGGCTCTTTCAAAATGTGGTTATCGCCTTGGCGCCGCGCACATTCGGTTTAACAAAAATGACCAGAGCTTCACTCATTGAGGGCGGGTCGTTCTCAAAACGTGGCTCTCGCCTTTTTGCGCCGCGCACATTCATTTTAAACATTTGCAAGAGTTTCACGGATTGAAGGCGGGTGGTTTTCAAAATGTGATTCTCGCATTAGCGCCGCGCACGTTTGGTTTAGAAAAATGCACCAGGGTTTCACGGATTGAGGGCAGTTCCTATTCAAAATGTGGACATCGCCTTTTTTTAGCGCCGCGCACATTCATTTTA
>CAUYUJ010020613.1:17500-25655 GCA_963575745.1 Prorocentrum cordatum | reverse complement strand
TCCTCCTCTTCCTCCTCATCCTCCTTCTCCTCCTCCTCCTTCTTTTCCTCCTCTTCCTCCTCCCCCTCCTCGTCCTCGTCCTCGTCCTCGTCCTCCTCGTCCTCCTCCTCTTCCTCTTCCTCCTCCTCCTCTCCCTCCCCAGGAAGTGCCAACACGGCGGCGGGCTGCCGAGCTGCGAGCAGCAAGTGAAGGGGGCCGGGCTGCTTCGCAGCCGGCCCCACCCAAAATGCAGCGCTCAGATTCGACGGGTCAAGGGGGAGGGACTAGGAAGCTGATGGACGGTCGACCGTCAATGTCTTGAAAAACGTTTCCAGCCCGTCTGAGCGGCCCTTGGTGGAAGGGGAAGCATGAAAGGAAACGGAGCGAACGATGTAGTTGGGATGTGAGGAGGAGGAGGAGGAGGAGGAGGAGGAGGAGCAAGCGGAGGAGGAGGAGGAGGAATAGGAGGAATAGGAGGAGGATGAGGAAGAAGCCTCGTGCGCCAGAAGGGCCGTCCAGGGTCTATTTCAATTTACTCGATGTGGCATGCGCACGGGGGCGGCGGCGACGCATCTGTACGGATCTGGCGCGAAGCGTGGCGAGCGCCAGCTGCATGCGCGCGGACACGAAGGCTGTCAAGTCCGCGCAGGCGTCGCCTATGCTTCCGCGTCCCGCGCTGTGGAAATCGCGGCGGTAACCTTACGCGCGATACAGGAAAACGATTCGCGTGAGCGTTTTATCATTCAGCCTGACAGGGCGGAGTCCGAGCCGAGAAGGCCAGGGCTCAGCGAGCAGCGGGTCTGGGCCAGCTGGCGAGATGAGTTCCCAGAGCAGGCCACTGTGGCAGTAGTGGCTTTGGTTGTCGAGCTGCTCGGGGCGCGGGCTTCGGGGGCCTGTGCAAAGTGGTCCACGCTCCGACATGTGTCTTGACCACAGCGCTCTGCACTGCTGGCGCGCTCGGGGCGACGTTCTCTTTGAGCGCGCCCCGGGCACTTTCGAACTCAAGCGCCTCGAGCTCCGCTCGCGGCGTCCACGTAATCTGGCGCGCGCGGAGAGCATCGGGGAACCGGAGAGGACGCATGGCGCGTGCAACGGCACGCCGCACTCGGACACGGCTAACAAGCAATCCCTCACTCGCTGCGGCCGCCACGGCACCGCGCGCCTTCCCTGGCTCGATCAAGGCTTGGGCGGAGATTGGATTCATTATCTCGTTCGCTAGAAAAGCGGAAACGACGGCTGTGTCGAGGACGCGCGCGATCGCGTGCGATTTTCAAAACGAGGGTGACCCGTCTTCGGCGGCAATCAGCAGGGCTGCCAGTTCTCCTTCGCGCTCGGCAACGCCGCGAAGATGTCGAAGCCAACCTTGCCTCTGCGGCACCGACTCCAGCACCGCTGGCATGAGAGCTGACGCGACCAACAGCCCCATCGATGGAATGCTCAGGTGCGGCCAGCACGAAAGGCCTAAGTACACGGCTCTAGATCCAGTTTCCACGAAGATGCAGCGCTTCGTGGATTGCCCAGTGCTCGACGCCCCTGAAGACCTCGACGCAGATAGCGTCGAACTGGGCGAGAAGCTGGGCAAAGAGACGACAAAGGACCTGCGCGCGCATTGAGGTCGAGGCGGGAGCGCCAACGCCAGCAAGCTCGACGACCCGACGCCTGAACTTCGCGAGCGGGAGGGGCCAGCGCTCGCCCGCGATCGCGGTGCCGAGCATCGCGCCTGGCGCGCGGCGCCGTCGGCGATGGCGAACGCGGCCCACTCCCTCTGGACTGTGCCGAGTCACACCTGGAATTCTTCAATCATGGAGTAGTCGAACTTGCCACGCAGCGGTACACCGACGCACTTCTTGAAACTGAGGCGAAGTCCAATGAGCACCTATGCGCTACGGAACGCAGCGCGGGCAATGCCCTGGAGAATGCCACTCTCCACGATCGCCCCGACGTCGTCGGCGCACGGGTCGAGGCGGTGCACTCCGACGGCCTTCTCGAAGCGGATCAGGATCGGGTTGAGCCCGATGCGCCACGTCGCGTCACTGAGCGGGCAGCCTTGTGCAACGCCCGCGGAGACGAAGAACGCGCCGCGCAGGTCGCCCTTGAGCGAGGCGCAGTTACGCGGCGCGTCGTAGGAGGCCTTCAGCACGTTCAGGAGGCCGCCGTCAAGACCAGCTGCACTGGCAGCATTCCATAGCCCGGTCTGGATCAGCGACGGGAGGGCGGCGACAATGGCGCTGCCAACCATCATCGTTCTGCTGCGCTCGGGCTGGTTGGCGGCGGCAGGCCAGCTCATTGCTCTTGCCATGGCGTGCATCTGCGCGATGTTGGCAGTAAGCTGGCGCCCACCAAGGAAGCCACGCCGGCGCCCCTGCGCGCTCTCTCCACGGTGGCGAGGCTCTCGCGGTCGCAGCCGGCCGCGAGGACCTCGGGGCCCGCGCTCCTGAACGGTGTCGGGCGCAGTCGGTCCACTGCGCGTCGCGCCGCGACAGCGCCGTTCGCCTCCTCGCCTTCGGGGATTGGCGCCTGGATGGAATCGTTGAAGCCTGCGGGGGGGGGGGAGGAGGAGGAGGAGGAGGAGGAGGAGGAGGAGGAGGAGGAGGAGGAGGAGGAGGAGGAGGAGGAGGAGGAGGAGGAGGAGGAGGAGGAGGAGGAGGAGGAGGGGGGAGGGCGCGCCGAGCGGAGACCATGTCGACTCTGCACTCCACCGAGTCGGCGCCAGGGAACCTACGAAATAATGCGCGTCGTACTTCTTGCAGAAAGCGCATGGCGCAGGATGCGCGCCAAGGGCGCATGGGCAAGTCCGTCTGGGCCAGGGGCAGCGCGGCTCGCAGACCCGATGGCCATCTGAAACGTCGCGCTCGGCGCGGCGCGGCGCGGCGCTGCGAGGCACCTCTGGCGCAGGTCGCCGCGCGCGAGATTGTCTGGGAACGCGCCGCCCCAGCGCTGGCGGTTGCGCCCGAGGATGTCGAACTGGTCATGGAGGTCGCGCCTGTCGTGGACGACGGCCTGGGGGATCATGCGGCGCTTGGTTGGGGCCCACAGCTGCGCTTGCCGTGCTTCCGCTTTTCGAGTCTGGTGCAGGCCGGCAGCTCGTCCCTCGTCAGCGGCTTCAGTTCGGCGCTGAATAGCTTCAGCACGTCGGTTGTTGCCATATGGCCGGCGCGCGGCGAAAGCTCGACGAGATGGCAACTGCGCCAAGTGGGCCCACTCGTCCAGGACAGAGGCGGACATGTTCGCGAGCGAGAGAGTCTGTGTCATGGAGCGTCACAGCGAGCTTCGCGTCGCTCCTCCAGACCGCTCTCGCCATGGAGCGGAACGCGATGAGCTCGTTCGGCGCGGAGGGGGCCCGCTGCCCCAACAAATAGTTGCGGGCGGCACGCGGAGCTTCCCGCGCGAGCTCTCTGCAGCGGGCACGCTCGCAGGACTCCCATCCGGGTTCCGAGTCAGTCAGGCTGTTCAGGAAGTTGGCGAAAGTGGTGCGGGACTGGAAAATTACCACAGCCACTGCTCCTTGCTTGCGCCACCTTCCAGCCGGCCGACAAAGAAGCAGTGGCTGTGGTCACTCCCCCGGTGCCGAGCTCAACGAACATGAGCACAGGCACTGCTCTGCATCTGCTGGCTGGAAGGCGGCGGCAGAAGAAAAGCAGTGGCTGTGGTCGTTCCCACGCCCCGTAAGCGGGGCGCTTGCAGCTGTGATCAGGGCAGGCTGGCGCGCGGCTGCCCCCCTGCACGCGGGCGCGCTCCGAGATGCCCTTGCCCAAAAACGGGTCGCCCGGGTCGGAGAGCCGGCGCGCTACCCGCGGTGCCACCGAACTGCCAGCCAGGCCGGCGGGGGAGCAGAGATGCGGTCGATGCGGCTGGCACGCAGTGCGTGGGAGAGCAGGCGCGCGCCCCAGGGCCACCGAACTGCCAGCCAAGACGGCGGGGGAGCAGAGATGCGGACGATGCGGCTGGCACTGGGTCCGGCTAGACCTTCTGCCACGCAGTGCGTGGGAGAGTCATCATGGACCTCCGCGAAGTCGTGCCAGAATCTCGCCCCATCTTCGCGTGGCGTGGTCCGCGCGCGCGTGGTGGTAGGCGTCGGCGAACGGAAAACGTCGCGGTCGACCTTCGGCGAGCGGATGTGGACGCCCGGCCTCTGGGAGAAGTTGGAATCACCCGTGAAGACGGTTGCTGCGCGTGCACGTGCGGGCTGGCACCGAGCATGGTCGGCATGCACCCTTTCTTCTATGGCGTCAAGGTCATCCGCGTGGAGGCCATAGTTGTGGGCGCTGTGAACGGTGGTGCCCGACACTCCGAAGATATTGTCGTCTTCGCGCTGCATCATCTCGCCGTAGCGAACTCCTAGGCTCCAAGCCTTCTTCACGATAGACGCGAAATGCGTTCTGCACCGATACGGAGCATAGAGCGAAACCGTGCCCCTTGAGAGAAGGAGCATGGTTACTGGTTACCTACATGAGCAGCGTAGCGAAGCCACCTAATTTGGGTTTGGATCGCAACAGAGAGCCAACGAAGCGTGGGTCGTTTGCCCCTCTGTCCTGGACCCCACTGTCTTAATCCCTCCCGGCGAAGGGCCGCTCCGCGACTGTGAAGCATGCGCGCTAAGACCGTGAATGCCATTCGAAGCACTGCGACCGACGGAGTGCACCACAGGACCCTCGAGCCGCGACGATGGCGGCCGAGAGGCGGAGTTCGCCCAAGTGGGGGCTGGCTCGCAGCACAAAGCCATGGGCCCCCTGTAACGGAGGGGGGGCCTGGCAGCGCCCGCGGATGCGCCCTGGCTCTGGCCCTCGCTGCTGCCGTGGTTCCTGTTGCCCTGGCTGGCCGCTCCGGCCCGCTCACCGCGGAACTCTTCCACGTCTGAGCGGCCCCTCGCGCGACCGCCCTCGTCTTTGCCTTTCTCTCTTGCGCGCTGGACAATTTGCCTTTCGCTTGCCCCGATTAGCCCCACGCTGGTGCGGATTGCTGCCTCGCCGCTGGCAGATGTCTCTTGAATGGAGCTTGCCTGGCAACCCAACGCCAAGAAAGTGTGGCTCTTTTTTGCCCCCTCCTCTGTCCTCCCACTAGGCCGTACCACCACAGTGACGGACACCACTATGAGAAGCACAATGGGGTCATGGAGATTCCCTGCCCCAGGATGAAGGTTGCATGTACAGCACGAGGGCACCGACCCAATCGAACTGTGGAAGTGTGCTTTCCTCGAAATGAAATGAAAGTGGCGACCCCCCGGGCATCTGACTGATGCGGGGGGGTTGGCGATCCTGTCGAATCGCGGACTGAGCGTGAGGCAACGTATGAGGGGGGTCAATACCCTTAGATGCAGGCACACGTCAGATTCGGAGTGTAGTCGATCCGATTGAATCGACTGGCTAAGGGCCACATGTGAACTCCGCGAGTCCGTAGCGCTCGGCCTCGGGATTCCTAACGTCTATTTCGAGCTGCGGAATAGGGGATTGGGGTCACGAGCCCAGATCACGTGAGCAAACTAGTTTACTGTACGCGGCTCGACATTTGAACCCCTGGAGGGCTACATTTAAACCCCTGGAGTCCGTGGCTCTCGCCTCTGTGTTTCTGAAGCCGATCCCTGGCGCCCGAGGAAGCCAGTCAGGATACGGGGGGCGGCCTCAAATGCCCAGCCTGACCGGCCGGAGAATTTGGCCTCAAGTGTCCGGCCTGGCTGGCCAGGGGCTTGGCCTCAAATGTTCAGTGGCCAGGGGGAGGTTGACCTCAAGAGTCCAGTGTGACCAGCTGGGAGCTTGGCCTCAAGTGTCCGTGGTAGAATCGAGGTGCACTGTCGAACGCAGGAGCCAGAAGCAGGGTGGCGTAGTCAAGCTTGCGCCTCCCAGGGGTATGCGGCGCGACCCTACGCCTGCGTGAGCCTGAATGGAGGGATCAATCCAAATGCGGTGTGGCACTACGCCTGCATGCGGTTTGTTCCCCAACAGTTGTTCCGTGTGGCCGATGTGGCTCGAGTAAGAGACTGAAGGAAGCACAAGGAAACAACATCCCTCCTCCATCTTCGCATGGTGGTCCAGGGTGGCCGAACATCTCGTGGATGCCACAACCTGGCCTGCCTCATCAGATCTTGGGAGTGCCACAACCTGGCCCTCCGAGTCAGATCTTGGGATGAGCAGGGATGGAGGATGAGGGCGAAGACATAGAAGGGAGAAAGCCTATTCCGCACCCTTCTCATCGACGAGGCGGAGGAGGAAGGAGGGATGGGCGAGAGACGAGGAAGCCAAGAAGGATGGGGAAACGAATGGAGCGACGAGGTGAGGCAGAAACCGGAAGGCAGTTCGTGGAGGCCTAGCCCATAGGGGAACAAAAAAAGACATAAACATAAAAACTCGGAGGTCCGCGCGGATTTCTCGTATCGGCGCTGGACCCCCCTCCCTGGCGCGCGGAGCGCGCCAGGGGCGGCGCCGGAGGCGCCGCCGGGGGGGCCCAGCGCCGATCCGAGAAATTCGCGCGGACCTCCGAGTTTTTATGTTTATGCCACTTTTTGTTTCCCTAGCCCAGATCTCCCCCTGACCCCTCGAGGACAGCCGAACGCCCTCTGCGCCCTCTGCGCAGAGAGGGGCCTCGCCACGGCCTGCACCGAAGGGGCGCCCTCTGCGCCAAGGGGCCTCGCCACTGCCGGCACCGAAGAAGGGAGGCCGGCCCCCCCGCGAAGCCAGAGCCCGAGGGGCGCACGCCCTCGACCCAGCATTTAGGTCGGGCCTGCCCCCCTGCAGGGGGACTCTCGACGAACCATAAAAAAATACCCCCAAAGTAATCAAACCGTACTCCAAACATAGTACGGGGACTATTTCTTAAAATATGTTTTGTCCCTTGGGGGGTCTTTTGGGGGTATGTTTTATTTTTTTCGTCGAGAAGCCCCCTGTAGGGGGACGCGCCCGACATAGGCCCAGCAACGGAAGCAGCCCCCGCGGCTCCCGCACACGGGGGAGGGGACCCCCCAGAGCGAGGCCGACGGGGGGCCCCGGGATCCGCCCCGGCGACGGGAAGCCAGGGCCAGGCACGGGTCCGACGGGCCACGCGGGGCAGACGTCTTCTGCGGAGTCGGCGGCCAGGCAAAGGGCGACTGCGCTGGCGATGAGAGGCTCCAACGTGGAGGACGCTGGAGCGAATCGTGGCACCAGGCAGGAGGAGGCGGGAGGAGGGACGCGGCCGAGGGAAAGCAAGGACGGGGTGGGCGGCTCAGGGGTCAGAGCGCTCCCCGAGCGTGCACGCCGGGCAGACCCGCCGGGGGCAGAAACCTGCGTCAGAAACTTCGGCCGGCACGCCGAGCGGCAAGTCCAAGACAATGGCCCCTTCACCCCAGCCGTCTACGACGACCGCTGCCTCGCTCCGAGACGTCGGCGCGGGCCCTGCACACCGGAGCCCGCCGCGCTCTCCCGGAGGCAGGGCCGCAGCAGTGTCCCCAGCAGGCTTGAAGCCCGTGGAAGAAGCCCCGCAGGCGCAACGAAAAGCCAGCGCTCGGCCATCTTCTCGCCCGTCGCGCGCCGTGGCCCGCGCATGCAGCAGAGGGTGGCTGTTGAAAGTGCAGCCCATGTCTGCGAAGTCGTCCCAGCCGTCGGCTGGGCGAGCAAGGAACGGAGGTTGCGAGTCGGGAGGCCCTGGGGGGGGCTGCTCAGGATGGGCTTCCACAGCCTCGCCAGGCGCCTCCTGGAGCTCTCCCAGGTCGTCGTGATCCCGCCCGACCACACCGTCCCCCAGCCACGAACGAACCTCCCCCGTCCACTGGGCAGCCTCACGACACAACTCCGTGAGCGCTCGCCAAAGGTGGAACATGTCTTCCTTAACTCCGTGCAGGAGGCCGCCCTGCTTAACAAACTCGTCCGCCGCGTCGTTCCCAGGTTGTTCCCAAAGCGTGGTCTCTCCGTTACCGACATCTGTCATTGTGCAGTGGGGCTTCGTCTTGTGGGCCTCGAGGCCCAAAAAAGGAGCCCACATGTGGGCATGTGGTTGTCCGAACCCGACCCAGCACCTGGGCCCTGGAGCAGGATCTGAACCGTGCCCTTGCAATCACAATGAACCTGGACGGGCGCCACCGCTACCTGAGTCAACATGTGGATCGCGAATTTGTTTCCCGTCGCACGCCGTCTGGCGCGGCGAGGACTCAAGGGGCACAGTCCCGTAGGCCGCAGCAACTACCTGACCGTGGGGGCTCACACATCTC
>CAUYUJ010020613.1:10000-12500 GCA_963575745.1 Prorocentrum cordatum | reverse complement strand
CTACAAATGCAACAAGTTCAATGATGGAGAAGGGTCGGCTTCACAACGTGGGTCTCGCATTAGCACCGCGCATGGCTGAAAGGATGGAGGGCGGCTTCATTTATGATGCGACTGTCGCCTCAGCGCCGCGCACATTGGCCTCACAAGCTTGCACCATGTACAAGGGCAGAGGGCGGCGGCCTTTTCCAAATGGGGCGTCGTTTCTTCGGAATTCCGTGAATATGAGTACCAGAAATGCGAATGCGTAAAATAGCTGCACAGATAAAGGAAATGCCCTTCTCACAATGGCGATCTCGCTTGAGGCTTCCTTGAAGCCCATGGCCAGAAGTGAACAAACAAAATGCGCAACACTTGCACGGATGGGGGGGGGGCGTCTTCTTATTAAACAACGGAACGGGGATATCGCTGAGCATCTCGCTGAACTGCATGACTATACCCGATCGCCTTCCTGATGACGAGCTAGAAGGATTCAAGGCCGCTGCTTCTCAGAACGGGGCTCTCGCCCGCATGGTGGCCCCGTAGGGCGCTGATCTTGCGAGGAAATACAAGGGGTGCTTCACCCGTGTGAAAAAGGGCGTGTAGAGACTTATGGGGAGGGGGCCTGGGACGGGAGGGTGCGGTGCAGCTCCGCTGATGCATCTGGCGTTTACTCTGGTCCTCCTCCTCCTCCTCCCTCCCTCCCTCCATCCCTCCATCCATCCATCCATCCATCCCTCGTTCCTTCCCTCCCTCTCACCCCTCCCTCCGTCTCTCGCCCCTACCTTAACGAGAGATGGACGCAAGGAGAGCAACCTGCTCACAGAGGCTCCATAGCTCGCACCGCGAAGCGTCCAGGTGCCATCGGCCCACCCCCGGCTGGCACCAGGTAGGTCCTGTAGTTCCGCCTGGCACTGGTATCCCCTCTTCGCGAGGAGGGGCGAGACAGAGGGGAGGGGAAGGAGGAGGGGCTCAGCCTTCGCATCCCCCCCATCCCTGTCTTTGCCCCACCCAGTCCTCCTGCTTTTGCTCCAGCCCCTGATGCTGGTCCTCCTCCTCATTGTCCTCGTCCTCGTCCTCGTCCTCCGCATCGCCAACCCCCTCCACCTCCTCCTCCTCCTCCTGCTCCTCCTCCTCCTCCTCCTCCCTCTTCCTCCTCCGCCTCCGCCTCCTCCTCTCCTCCTCCTCCTCCTCCTCCTCCTCCTCCTCCTCCTCCTCCTCCTCCTCCTCCTCTCCTCCTCCTCCTCCTCCTCCTCCTCCTCATCATCATCATCATCATCATCATCATCATCATCATCATCATCATCATCATCATCATCATCATCATCATCATCATCATCAGCATCATCATCATCTTCCTTCTCCTCCTTTCCTCCTCCTCCACCCCCTGGATTCTCGGAGCCGACTTTACATGGAGCCTGCGGAGCTCGGGGGATCGCGTTTTGTTCAAGAGCTCAGAGGCTCCCTTATCGCCCCCTGTGCTCCCACCCACTACCCTGCTGGCCCCCCCACCACGTTCGACTACTTCGTGGTGTCTGGTGGCCTTAGCAAGGCCATCGAGCGGATCGACACGCGCTTGGACACGGAGATCTCGCCCCATCGGCCGGTGGACCTGAAGTTTTTTGGGCGCCCTGGTGTCCTCAAAGCTCTGTCGTTTAGACGTCCTCCCCCGCTTCCCTGCGAGGCCGTTGTGTGCCCTGCTCCCAAGCCTCAGGAGTGGTGCGGGGTTCAGGCGCTCGCCGACTCCGCTCTTTGCTCTGTCAATAAGGATCACCATCAGGAAGCTGCCTCCCTTCTCGATCCTCTCTACCAGCACTGGGCCGATAAAGCCGAGAAAGAACTCATCCCGATTGTTGGGTCATCTCCTGTGAAGCTCGGGTCTCGTGGGCTGGGGCCTCAGCTGGTCTGGCGCTCTGTTCTTGCCAAACACTCCCAGGTTTGGTGCCCCATCTATCGATCTACATCTTGGCTCGGTCAGCAGCTTCGGGCGTACATCCATGCTCTGCGAACCAACGTTTCCAGGACGGCCAACATTTTAAAGGATTTGCTGCTGCAGCCCCCACTGGCGATTACGGGTGCTAAGGCTGACTATGCGCCCATGTTCGAGCTAGTGGCGGTTGCTGTCTCGGCCTCGGCAGATCCTGATTCATTTGTAGATGTGCACACCCAGGTGCACGAGGCCGTCCAGGCCGCCACACCAAGTTCCTCGCCAAGGCCCGTGCCGATTGGAAGGCCTGGCTCAATGTCGGAGTGCAGTCTGGCGCCAAGCGCGTGCACATGTTGCTCAGAGACCCGTCGCCTTGGGTGGCCAGCAGCACTCTCTCGGCCGAAGGCAGCGTCGTGACTGACCCTCTTTCTCTTCTGAAAGCTGAGGGTGCGCGGTTTTCTTCGCTTTGGGGCCACGGTCAGGGTGTCTCTTCGGCCCTTGAGAGGCTCGATCTCCTTCTGGAGGCGCAAACCATTAGAGACATCTCTCGGTCTTACAAGAGTGTTTCTGCCGTGTCGGTTGATGGGTTTCATTGCA
>CAUYUJ010020613.1:2500-5000 GCA_963575745.1 Prorocentrum cordatum | reverse complement strand
GGTCGATGCGATCCCCCCATGCGCCTAATCTCCCCCCCACCGCTGCCCCCGAACGCACTCTGGATGGGGCCATCATCGCCCCCCCCCTTGGATCTGTTGGGGGGGGGGGGGGGGGCACGTGCTGTCGGAACGGGTGGAGGGGAGTTGGAGGAAGAGGAGGAGGACGAGGAGGGGGGGGAAGATGGAGGGGGGCGGGATTGGGCCAGCTCAGTCGGAAGGTCCATCACCCCCCCCCCCTTTGATATCCCTTCCAGAGCAGGCGGGGGAGCTCCAGGGACCGTGAACGGGCCCGGTGCCGGGCAGCCCGCGCCGGGGCCCGCGCGCCAGAGGACCCCTCCCCCCCCCCCCCAGGGAGCAGAGCGCGCCGCCGGGCGCCTCTGCGCCCCGCCGAGCGCGGGCGTGGAGGCCGAGCGCCGCGAGGGGGACGCCCGCGCGGGCGCCGCCTGTGGCGCCGGAGAGGGGGGGGGGCAAGCCCAGACCTCCGGCGTCGTGACTTTTGTCGCAACGCCGACCCCCCGAGGTCGAGGGCCCCTTCCCGGGGACCGGTTTTTTGCATCCTATGGGTCGCTCTTCGACGGTGCCGAGGCCCGGCGGGGGCCCCTGGAGGCCGAGGGTGGCGAAAAGCCTCCCGTCGCGGTTTGTTCGCAAAATCGCGAGGTCTCGCGGGGGCCTTCCTCCGGGCCTCGGAGCGGCGGCGGCGGCGCGCCGAAGGCGACGACGGCGACGGCGACGACGACGACGACGCCGGCGGGGGTGCGGGTCCCGCCGCCCTGCCTGCTGGGCGCCATGGACGGCCGGGCGGCGGCGAGGGCCGCTCCCCCGGATCCAGGTCTCCGACGGTGTAGCTGCCGCAGCCGAGGTGTGGCATGTCCTGTCCCCAGGCCTCCTCGCGCCGTGAAAAAAAATCGCGACGGGAGGTTATCAGGCCATTTTTGGCCTCTGGGGGCCCTTCCCGGGCCTCGGGACCGTCAAAAAACGACTCAGGATGAAGAACCGGTCCCGGGGCAGGGCTCCAGACCTCTGGGGGTCGACGTCGTGGAAAGATCACGACGTGGGACGTCTGGGTCCCGTGCGTCCTGAGATGATGGCGTCGCAGCTGTATCCCGCCAGGCGTTTCTGCCCGGACGCGGGCCCCAGGGCACTCGCGCATCGATGCGGCTCGCGGGTGCGGCATGCATAACAGTTGCGCGACCTCGGATCTCAGGATGCGGTGGTGACAACATCAATACGACTGCCAGGAAGCTGGAACACACACACACACACACACACACACCATGGCTGCGTGCACATGTGAAGTACTCGCACGCTACGCGCTGGATATACACGCGGATGCACGACCAACACGGCCATAGAAGGGCCAAGCGCCGAGCGCTGGAAATACACTATTCCACACGTGTGTCCAGCTCTCGCCCAGGCCAGCCGCGGCATGCGCATCCAACCTCTCTGGCATTCGGAAACCATGATGGCCACGCTCGCCTGCAGCAACATCTTGCTCCTCTTCCTCCCCCGCGGGGAGGGGGGAGGGCAGGACGCTGCCACGGGGGCAGCAGAACTCCCATAACCCCAGCACGTGCTTGGCGTTTACGATGATGCGCTGCTCGTCTGGATGTCGAGACCTAGGACGTGTGAGGAGGAGGAGGAGGAGGAGGAGGAGGAGGAGGATATGGATCTTTCTCTCTGAGTGTCGCGGATCCGCCACCGTGCCCCTGTGGCACGGAGCGGAGTGCCCCCGGGCCCCTTGCTCAACCCGTGAGCCTCAACTCCTCCATCCCGATGGCTCCTCCAGGGGGGCCGGACCCCTCGCTTTCAGATCCCCTCGGGCTTGGCGCGTGGCCCCGGGGCTCCTTCGCACCTCGTCGCATCCTGTCGCGCGACTTTTTTGCGGAGCCGGCCCCAAGACGGGTCACGAGGGCCCCAGGGGGCCATCCAGTCGGTCCAAGAGTGCCCCGATTCGCCGAGAGATCTGTCCAAGAGGCCGAAAATTGCTTCAAGGCGGCCCAGGATGACCCCAAGACGCCCCAAGAGGCCTTCCAAGAGGGCCCCCACAGGCAAAATCATGTATAGTCCGTTGGTTGTTTAAAGATGTTGACGTTCTCACCTTTTCGGCTTCCCGAGGCTCCAAGGCCGCCCAAGAGGCCCTCAAAATCACCCCAAGACGGCCCAAGAGGCCCCCAAGACGGCTCCAAGAGGGTGCCCGGACGGGGGACCTGAACGGACATTTCGAGCCCTCGGCCCCGAGAGGTCCCCAGGAGGCCCCGAGGCCTCGAAGAGACCCCTAAGAAGCTCCCAGGAGGCCCCAAAGCTGCCCCCAATAGGTCCCCGAGAGCGCTCGCAAGAAACCCCAAGAAGAACTCCAAAGGATTCTGACCCACAACCCCAGCACGGTGGCTGGATTGGCCGAAGGCCACTCTCTGGGATTTTCAAAGACAACAACAATTGTGTGACAGCTGGGCTGTGTTCCGAAGAATCGCGCAGGCTGCGCACCCGGCAAAAACCAGTA
>CAUYUJ010020612.1:93617-148617 GCA_963575745.1 Prorocentrum cordatum | reverse complement strand
CGCGGAGGAGGTCCTGGCGCGCGTGGGCGCGCGCGCGCTGGGCGGCCTCGGCCCTCGGCCTCGCGCTGGCGCAGGAGGGCCCGTCGAGGCGCAGCGGCGGCTCTCCCCGTCGCTTTGCGCCCTCCCTGGGCCTCTCGGTGAGCTTTCGTCTCGCCGCCGCGGCTGGGCCCACCCCGAAGGACGGGTCAGGACGGAGGGGGGAGTCGGAGGACCGATTCTGAGCGGAGTGGGGTCCGGCGCGTGGGGCGCCGTCTCCACTGGCCCTCCTCCTCGGCCTCCTCCCTCCACCTCCTCCTCCTCCCCTCCTCCTCCTTCTCCTCCTCCTCCTCCTCCTCCTCCTCTTCCTCCTCGGCCTCCTCCCTCCGCCTGCTCCTCATCCCCCTCCTCCTCCATCCATCCATCCATCCCTTTTCCTTCTGAGTCACTCCTCCCTGTCGCACCCCAGGACGTGTCAGAAGGGCGGGCTGGGCGCTTCGCCCGAGACGCCCTCACCATGTACGATCCTGAAGCTGGGAGGTTGCAGCGGCTTCATGGATGGAGCCGTTCTCGCAACGCGGCTCTCGCCTGAACGCCGCGCGCATGCGATGAAACATGTCGCAACAGCTCCACGGATGGAGGGCGGGTGGTTTTGAACATGTGGGTGTCGCCTTGTCAACGCGCGCATTCGTGCTCTTTGTTATGTGTATAATTCGCCGGCCCAACGGGCCAGAGGCGTGCTAAGATCTCCGGTAACTGGTTAACAATTCTCTGGTTCGCGCGCGCGGGGCGGCCCCTGGGGGTCCCCGGACGAAAAGTACCCCGGGCGACTCCCGGCTGATCCCCGGGCGAAGCCACCAGAGCGCTCCATGAGCGCACCAACAGGGCTCCGAGACGTCCCCGAGAGCCCCAAGAAAGGCCAAGAGGCCCCCAAGAGGCCCCCAAGATGGTGCACGAGGGGTCCGACATGCCACAAGATCGCTCCAAGACGCCCAAGATAGCCCCCAGACGCCCCAAGAGGCCTCCAAGAGCACTCCCAAGAGGGCCCCCGGAGGCAAAATTCATTGTTTTTCCTTAGGTTTTTGAGAGATTTTGGAGCTTCCACCTTTTCGGCTTCCCGACGCCCCAAGACGGCCCAAGAGGCCCCCAAGATCGCCCCAAGAGGCCCCCAAGAGGGCCCCAAGAGGGCTCCAAGATGGCCCAAGAGGGCTCGCAGACGGCCCAAGAAGACGGCCCAAGAAGCCTCCAAGACGGTCCAAGAGGGCTCCAAGAACGCCCCGAAAGGGGCCCCAGAGAGGGAACACGAAACAACATTTCGAGCCCTCGGCCCTAAGAAGCCCCTACGAGGCCCCTAAGAGACCCCAAGAGGCTCCCACGAGGCCCTCAGGAGGCCCCCAAGAGTCCCCCAAGCGGCCCCAGGAGGCCCCCCAAATGCCCCCCCGAGCGCCCCAGGAGTCACCCAAGCGGCCCCAGGAACCCCCAAAGCGCCGCATTGACACCAGGCCCTCGGGCAAACGGCAGACATGAGACTGTATGGGCCGGCGGAATGAGCGAAGCGATTAAATAACAAATATTGCAGCAGTGCTGTATATATATATATATATATATATATTATCCCGGCAAAGCAACCTAACAGCGATGTGTAGGAGCATATCTGGAAGCATTCCCCTTAAGATTCAGATGAGAATCCAGTTGTAGAATTCTGCTGTTCTCGCAGTCGTAGTCGCATTCGCGATGACAGTCGCAGTGGCAACGGCAGTCACAGTCACAGCCTCAGCCTCAGCCTGCCTCAGCCTCAGCCTCAGCCTGCCTCAGCCTCAGCCTGCCTCAGCCTCAGCCTCAGCCTGCTTCAGCCTCAGCCTCAGTCTGCCTTCAGCCTCGGCCTCAGCCTCAGCCTGCCTCAGCCTCAGCCTGCATCAGCCTCAGCCTCAGCCTCAGCCTGCCTCAGCATCAGCCTGCCTCAGCCTCAGCCTCAGCCTGCCTCAGCCTCAGCCTCAGCCTGCTTCAGCCTCAGCCTCAGTCTGCCTTCAGCCTCGGCCTCAGCCTCAGCCTGCCTCAGCCTCAGCCTGCCTCAGCCTCAGCATCAGCCTGCCTCAGCATTCAAAATGTGGCCCGGGAATGGAACTGGGAACTCGAAGAACACGAAGTGGCCTACAGTTGGCTCCGGGCATTCAAAATCATGCCCAGGAATGGAGTTCTGGGAACTCGAAGACCACGAAGTGGCCTACAGTTGGCTCCGGGCATTCAAAATGTGGCCCGGGAATGGAGTTCTGGGAACTCGAAGACCACGAAGTGGCCTACAGTTGGCTCCGGGCATCCAGAATGTGGCCCGGGAATGGAGTTCTGGGAACTCGAAGAGCACGAAGTGTGTGACTGTTGCATCCGGCCCTCCAGAATGTGGCCCGGGAATGGAGTGCTGGGAACTCGAAGAGCACGAAGTGTGTGACTGTTGCATCCGGCCCTCCAGAATGTGGCCCGGGAATGGAGTTCTGGGAACTCGAAGAGCACGAAGTTTGTGACTGTTGGCGAAAAACGAACCCGGCACCTGCCGCCCGGCAACTCCCAACACCTGCCCGGACCCCCCTGTGGAGTGATCTGTGAGCTCTTTTGAGTCCACTAGAAACCTATCAGTCTTCGCTGTTAGGTAATATAGTAACAACTCTTGGTATATATGATCCTTTGCAACACGTGGCTCTCACCCGAACGCCGCGCACACTCGTCTTCAAAAGTCTGCAGCGCCTGCAAGGACGGGGGGGCGGACCGCGTTCCAAACGCGGCTCTCGCCGCGGCGCCACGCGCACGCGTCTGCAAGCCTGCAGCGGTGTCTCGGGCGGAGGGCGGGGCGTTTCCAAAATGGTGCTGCTCTCGCCCTGGCGGCGCGCCCTTCTCAACATATGACGGGGGGCGGACCGTGTTCAAAACGTGGCTCTCGCCTCCGCGCCACGCGCACCCGTCGTCAAGTCTGCCACGGTGTCACGGGTGGAGGACGGGGCGTTTTCAAAATGTTGCTCTCGCCCAGGCGCCGCGCCCTTCTCAACATACGACCCTCGCTTCAACACCGCGTGCATTTGTTTCAAAACACTCACAACAGCTTCACGAATGGGGGGCGAGCCGTTTTCCAGAGTGTTGCTCTCGCCTTTTCACCGCGCGCACTCATCTCGAAACTTGTGCGACACTCTTAAGAATATGTATGTTTGAAGTCCCTGGGATGACGTTCTGGCGCGAATCTGGATTGTGAGTACGCAGCAGTCATCTTGATTCGAGTTTTTGAAAACCCGAGGATGATAGTCTTGCGAGATTTAGGACTGTCGGGACGCAGCAGTCACGTTGATCCGCGGCGCTGCAGCCTCCGGAGCGGTAATTCTTTTTTTTTTTGACAGGCGCCCTAAACCCGAGTCAGCTCGGGCTGACTGAAAGAATGCTCGGACGCGTTCACCCGCAAAGCACGGGGTCAGTCCGAGCTGTCTGAAAAAATAACTATTGGTCAGGAGCGTGCTCGCCCTCCTCCCGAAGCGACCTGCGGGCGTGAGCCCTCATGTCGGGCACTGCCCGATCCCCAGGATCAGACTCGCACGCTTCGGCAGCAGGGTCGAACACTTCACAAGTAACTCCGACCAGCCTGGGGTGCCCCCCCTTCTTGAGAGCCCTCAAGACCGAGGACGCATACTTAGACTTCCTGGTCCCTTCGGGCTCGGGAACGCACATCTTGCGAAGCTTCCTGAATTGACCGCCACAGCTGTGCCCGCAGCAGAGATGACAAACATACAACATGCTTTGATTGGAACACAGGAGGGCCGCGATCGAGTGGCCCTTCTCGCGTATGGAAAGGGCCACCTCAGGGAGCTGGCCCGAACACCCCGAGGAACACGGTCTATCAAACTGGCGGCGGCATCGGAGACACGTGCTGCATCGCCAGAAGGTGGCACACCACACCCTCTCATGATGGCACTGCTCCGAGGGGAGGGGCGGCGGCGCCACCTCGCGGCCAGGGGCGATGAGCTGCGCACCGTCGAGGTTGAGCCTTGGCCACGACGGCAGAAGGCGGGCCGCCAGCAGGCCGACATTCTTGGCAACTTTAAGTTGCCAGTCTACAAAATCAAGTTCAGCACTGGAGCCCTTGGGGTGCATGTCCGCACCTCGCTTGGCCGCTCTGTCGGCCTCGTCGTTTCCTAATTTGAAATGCCTCTGGTCGGCCGTTAAATCTGGGGAATCCACTACATGCGCCTTCACCTTGTGAAGGCTGGTTAAATTGGATTGAAGCGTATTAGTCATAAGCCCTGAACAAGGCCTCTTGTAGGAGAGGCACTTGGGTCTCTCCATGCTAAAAGCTTTGTAAACATTGAGGCAGTCACTGAAACCTTCCGAGGGCCCCAAGAGACACAGCGACTCGTAGGCCAGGCTGCTGTATTCCGCAGCTTGGGAGGTCTGGGGGAACCTGTCCCAAAGAGGGGCCCGCATAGCACGCTGTAAATTCCTGTGATTATCGTAGACAGCTAAGCCCCAACCTGCCCTGCACAATTCCTTAATTACATGTTTCCTGCAAGATCCGTCGAAAAAGATGTCCCCAGAGAAGAGCTGCTCATCAAACTCGTCATGCTGAGGAGCTTCCCAGTGGACCATTGGGGGGCATTCCTTGGAGGGCATCGGGAGGTGCTCGCTGGGGTGGGTGAAGATCCCTCTTGCGAACAGCACGAGCTGGTGGTTCGAGACGGTGGCGAGGTCCACATCGGAACTGGCCAGCAACACT
The DNA here is from genome assembly GCA_963575745.1 of Prorocentrum cordatum. NCBI lineage: Eukaryota > Dinophyceae > Prorocentrales > Prorocentraceae > Prorocentrum > Prorocentrum cordatum. Next base: position 143,894 of record CAUYUJ010020612.1, on the reverse strand, counting down.
TCGGGATCACAAAGCTCCTTCCTGAGGTCGTCAACCGCAGGACACACCCACAACCTGCGCCGCATGGAGTCTGAAGGGCCACCACGCAGAGAACAGCGGACCTCAGGGATTTGATATCCGAGGGAAACAGCTTTCTCCTGGGTCCAGCAGGCCCCGCAGGCATTGGCACGGATGCATCCCTTCTCAAAATAAGTGTATTTAGAACTGCGCAAGTCTCTGATCACAGCGTCGTAACATGCGCGGCCTTGAAGTCCGAGCTTCTGCCCCGAAATTCCACACAGCACCCTGACGACTCCTCCATGCAGCAACTGCTTGATAAGCTGGGGGGAATAGGTAGTCAGGGGATGCGCGACCCCGAGATCGTTCTTCAGCTGCGCGAAGGACGTCATGGACCAGCCTATACGGCTGAGCGAAAGAAACGTGGCGCCGATCGGACCGCGTACTCTGCGCCACGAGCTTGGCGGACTGGCCCAGGTGTCATCCCAGGCAGCGCGAAGCTCACGAAATCCTAAAGCGAAAAGGGTCTGCGGCACCTGGGCGCCCCGAATCTCTCTGGAATACCGAGCGATGGGTGCAATAGACGCGTGATATATCGGGTCGTTCTCGATAATACCAAGGGCCGTGAGGGACCTCGAACCTGCCGATGGTTTGACAGCCTTGCCGAAACCCGACCCCAGGATCCCCAATCCGTGGTCCGACGTCCCAAAGACAGCCGCCCCATACGTCATCGACGCCACTGGCCCAGAAACGAATATTTTGCAGGAATGACGCCCAAGTGCCTGCCTACATGTGAAGGCTCTCTTGACTCTCTATCGAAAAACACGGAGGCGAGCAGCAGCTTTACGACCTCGTCCTCTGGCACGACGCGCCTGACGAGCGCCGCCCTCGATGCCTAGATTGATGGCGGCGTGGCAGTCATCGGAAGGCCCGCCGTACCTCCCAAAGAAAGACTTCACTGCCAGACCAATCCATTTGACGGAGGAAACCACTGCTGCCTTGTCAACCGAGATCTGCGGCTCCATGTCCTCTTCGAGGGCAATCAAGAGCTCTCCCGAGGCCACCTTCAGCGAAGACACTACCGATTTCCCAGACCCGCTGCTAGAAATACCGTAGTCGTCTATGTAGATGTCGAGCTGAACCTGATAGGGGAGCCTCAGGAGGTCCATCGTGGGGATAACGTAGGCCCTTATGTACGTAGTGGCGAAACTGCATCCAACAACGATTCCGTGCTCACTGAAATGCGGGCCATGCAGAAGGCCCCCCACAGAGATATAAAACGAGCTCCACCGTAGGCCTTGATCGAGACCCTGTAAATCTGCTCGGGAAACCTTGTGCTTCGCAACGCTCCACGAGCTTAGGGCGCCAAATAGATTCGTAGAGCTTGTAGAGGTCCCAACGGATCTTGGCTACAACCTTGCCTTTACCCACAGACTGTGAATTTCTGACGGCTTGCCTGTAGACTACGTCGAGAGCTGAGTTGAAGGACCCAGCTGCGAGGTAGGTCCGCTGATGATCGGCTTCCCATCGCTCGGCGTCGGGGCGGCGAACTCTCGCCCAACGTCTGCAGCATGCTGAAAAAAAGGCCGATCGGCCGATATCCTCCTGCTGCTTTGGCTAGGAGGAAGGTGGCCAATACCTGCGTCTGATGGGCCATGAGCCCCGTGCACTCCATCATGTAGTAGAGCGTGCACAGGACTGACAGTAGGCCTGGTTGCAACATCGAAAAATGGCGCATGTGAAGGCCGCCCACACTCGTAGCTGTACCTACTGCGTCGGACTTACTCACAGCAATCAGGTCGTCTGGCGTAAGGGGACTTAGGCCTTCCAGGTACTCGATGGGCTCCTTGGAAGCCCCATGGGGGGTGGGACTTCGAATTCCACAACTCACCGAACCTGATCCCCTCAGCCTGCAGAAGCGACAGAGGGTCCGAGAGGACGGGTCCTTCGGCCGAGAGCGTGGTAGTCGCCACCCAAGGCTTCAGCTCCTTGGTCCACCTATGGGCATTACGCCCTCCCTTGTCGATACCGTCTAAAAGCCAACTGCGCCACGCCTTCAAAGACCGCTGCGAGGAAGCCCTAGCATGCTCATCTAATCTGGGTCCAAGAAGAGCTTGACATTCAAGAAGACCTCCCGAATCAGCTTGAATATCCTCGGGCCCCAAGGCCAAAGCAGAACACTTACGATATACCTCCAGGAGATCTCCCAAAGCTGGGAAGATGTCTTGGGGCGCCTCCAAGATGTGATGCTTGTAATTGTTGAAAGTAACGACATCTCCGTCGCCCATGGCCCCCAGGAGAAACCGGATGGAGCGAGATGACCATCTGCCAGCGAACAACACGGGATCCTTGTAGGAGGCCTTTGAGTCCCTGTCGAGAGCCGAGACCCATGCCAGACGAGGCCTTCTGCCCCTGGTACCCCAGATACGCAGGTCCTTCTGGAGGACCTGGGGTGACTCCCACTCGGCGGAGTCAGCCCAGATACGGCACAGCGTGTCGAGATGCCGCTGCACTTGCTCTCTGGGGGCCTTCCGCGAAACAAGATCCATGCCATAGTTGGCGCAGTCCAAAACCTCTGCGATGTCTGGTGGCTGAGGCTGAGGGCCGACTGGCCGCTCAGCTGGAAGCTTCGGGGGCTTCAGGAACTGGAGGGCCTTGAGCTCAGCCAGCTGCGGGTGGAGGAGGATGCGCACGGGGGTGTGCGTCTTGATATCGGTGCCGAGCACCGTCTCGACCGACTGCAAGCAACGGCTCAGGCCTGCAGACAAAATGAAGAAGTCTAACGTCCGAACTCCTCCCGTGCTGGTACATGTCCCTTCCTTCGTGAAAATGATGTTAGACTTCAACCAGCCTGGCACTGCCGACTCGGCCACCACTGCAGGCGTCATGTTGAAATCGCCTCCGATACAATGTGGGCCAGCAAACTCGCTCTGCTGCAAGGATTGCGATGTTCCTGTCAGAGAGGTCCTCACTGTCATGAAGGTATAAGGCCGTGGATATGGCTTGAGGAGCTCCAGGGACCGAAACGATTCCACTCAGGGCTCTGTGGGGGACGACGACAGCTTCAAAATCGGAATCGTGAAATCCAAGGTACTGCCGAACCAAAATCGCCACCCCTCCAGGGGAACCCCCCTCGCTGGTTCGTGACGCTGGAGCGAATCTAGCTTTCCATCCCCTCTTTAGTGCCCACTGTCCTGCCTTCGCGATGTCATCGGCAATAACCGATCGATGTTCCTGAACCAGGAGCGCGTGCGCAGCCGAAGATTCAACCCAGGATTCAATCGATGACCACGCCGTACAATTTATCGTCTCAACTGCTAACTGAAACGTGCAGGCAGGGCAGGGGGGCACTGATAAAAATTTGGAGGGGTCAGATGGAAGGGCTCCTTCAGAAGGGGGGGCTAACAAAATTGCTGGCCAACTTGCTGGCCGACGAGCGGCGCTGGCTGTCAGAACTCCTCGAAGCCCGTGCAGCCGATGTTGCCGACGAGGGAGCCCTCGCCGATTAACTTCCTGACGTGGTATTTCTGAACGAATCTGTCGCCGGTGAGGATGAGGAGGTGGCCGCTGGGCCACTTGGGAAATCAACTGATCCGTGTGCATGAAGGCCCCCCTGCCGACTACGCGACGGCAAGGGGGGCTGCCTGCTGAGGAAGTGGACCCAAGAGCTTCTCTGCAGACTCCAGGAGTGCCGAGGCCGATGAGGTCGCTGACCCATGGCCCGCCCTGCCGTGCTCCTTCGCTGCCGTATTCTCAAGAGCCGCTCCCCCAGCTCCATCACTAGATGCTGCTCCACCGCCAGCTCTTGAATCAGAGGATCCGCTTGTAGCTTCACCTTCGTTGTTATTGCGCTTCTTGCCGAGACGCAAGACGTGAGCTTTGTGGGCCTTCTTGACCTCCTCGAACTTTTCCGACGCCTGGCCGAAGAGGTCTTTGGCCGCGTTGGCGATCTGCTCACGTAGTTGCTGCGACCTGGCCGCAAGCTCTTCCCGATCAGACTCTTGGATATCGTAGACGTCGGCGTGGACCCCGAAAGCGCTCTCCACGCTGGAGAGGTCGAGGAACTCGCCGTTGCCGCTGAGCAACTCCTGGAGCGTGACCTGGGTCTTCTTCTGGGTCGGAGCTGGCGAACAAAATTGGCTGGACAACTGCTCCACCAAGCCTTTGTACTTAGCAATCTCGTCACGCAGCTCGACTCTGGTCTTGGCGATGGATTCCTTCTTAGCGTCGAGCCACTCTTTCCAACGCTCATACTGGCCCATGTCGGCGTTGAGCTTCTTCTCGAGCTGTTTGATGTGTCGGTCCACGGTCGAGGCCTGCGTCTGGAGCGGCATGGGCTCCCCTGCATGTCGACGCTGGTCGAGGCGAAGTTGATACGCCGTGGCCACACTCTGATTGCCGATCTTCTTGTTGAGTTCGATGAGCTGCTGGATCTCGCTGTCGGACAAAGCCTCCTGGTTCCCGACGATGGCAGCAGCTGGTGGGGGCCCTCGCCCTTGAAGCCCCACGGGCGCAGGGTCGGGCGGTCCGCCACCATGTGGCCGCTCCCATTCGGACCATAGCTCTCCATAATCTCGGAGTAGTACGTCGCAATCCTTCTTCTTGCCACCGCACTGCTTACAATACCAAAATCTCCCCAAGTTCTTGGCGCAGCCGCAACGACCACACTTCCAAGGAGAGACCTGATCATGATCAGCACGATGGCCATACCAGCCCGTCCAGCCGCCGCCCTTGCGACGAGGAGGAGACATGGCGAGAGAGATACTGATCTGGTAGCGATTGCCTCTGGTTTGGCGGTCTCCCTCGGGAGACGTGACCTCAAGCACCACGAGACGGTACAGAGGCAGGCCCAAGCTTGAGTCCGGAGCGGTATTTCGGCACGATCGAAAACCAAACATTTTTGTATGGGGGCCGTGAAGAGGGAGCTTGAAGGCAGGGTCGATGGCAACATCGTTGCGCCGTCCTGGGTTTACACTGGTCCTCCTCCTCCTCGTCCTCCTCCCCCTCGCCTCGCAACTACTCCGCTGGCTTCAGACTCGACTCTTGGGAGGGGCGCCCTTCGAGCTCGTCCACAAGCTCGTAAGAGGCCGAGGCTGCACTGGCCGGGCCCTCGCTGGGGCCCCCGGGAGCCCCCGCCCCCGCAGTCCCAGCGGGAGGCGGGCGGGGGCCGAGCCGAGGTTGGGAGCAGCAGTGGCGGAGGCAGGGCAGGCGGAACCTGGAGAGGCCTGTCCTCCTCGATCTCCTGGCGCCCTCTGATCTCTCCCTCTCTCTCTCTCTCTCTCTGGGACAAGGCCTGCTCCCAGGGGCCTGCCAGAGCCGTTGAGCGAGGGTCAGCGGAAGGGGGGGGCCCAGTTCAGAGGGGGACGCATCGCCCAAGATAGCGGCACTGTTCTTACTTTTTTATTTTCCCATTGGAGCAAACTACGTGGGCGAGGTGGGGGACTAAGGTAGCTACCGGCGGTGAGAAGGCGATTGGGTGTCGAGGCTCCTCCCTCGGGGATCTACTGACCCGGGTCAATCCAGACCCAGATCAGTCAGGCGTTGCAAGATCCTGCAAGATCCTGCAGGATCCTGCAAGATCCTGCGGGATCCTGCAGGATCCTGCGCTGCGCCCAAGCCCGGGTCAGTGCACCCCCTGGCTCTGCAAGATCCTGCGCGATCTGGCGCTCTGACGGACCCCCGTTCGCATTGACCCCCGTCTCTTGAGCCCCGACCCCCCTGAGCCATGTCTTCCGGCTTTCGGCTCATAGCTCGGGCCTGCGGCGGCCGTTCGGGACGACCTGGGCAGCCATCCCGGATGGCGAGGCACGGCTGCTGGAGAGCAGCCCTCGGGGCAGGGAAGCATGTGGTAACCCACGAGCGCGCCAGAAAGCCGCGGACATTCCGCACATCCTCCCCTGAGCCTGTTAGTCACTGTACAGTCCACACGTGAGCGACGATCAAAAACGGGTCTTACGCGAGATGAGGTAACGACCTTACGCGGCGGCTTACGCGGGCCGCCCGCGCGGCACATTACATTTTGAACGAGGGCGCTTACGCGCGGGCTTACGCGGGCAACTTACGCGCCAATGTCGGCGCAGACGACCCCGTTATTTTTTTTGTTACGTCGCCCACGTGTATGAAGGACGGGTTGCAAGGACGCAGGACCCTTGGAGACCGAAGTTGGGATTTTTCTTTGGGCGGTGGGCGACCCACACCCCAGGGATGCAAGGCTACCCTGACCCACGGAGGGGCGAGTGAAAACAGCAATAGGCGGGCCGCAGAGGCAGGGACACAAGGGCACCCTAGATGAAGGCGCGCGACCTTACTAGGCGCGTAGACTGTATGCTGGTCTTCTTGATGCCATATTCTACTTTGTCCTCTCCTAGCTGTAATTGATCCTCATGATAACCCACCCCGACTGTAGTGAAGCCCAGGGGGCATATCTTCCCGTTGGTCGACATGCCTAACCGTGTGCGTTAGGCCGGCGCTACCAAAAGAGACGCGCAGGCACGCGCGCAGACCTGTTGCGCTCGTGTTATCACTCTCGCGATTCGACTATTTACCTGAGTCCGCAAGCTGCAACCGGCTTCATGGGACAGGCGGTGGCGGGCGGCGGTGGAAAGCGGCAGAGGGAACCTTACAAACTACTCGATCATCCCCCCCGGACCCAAACATCCGACGATCTGATTTTCAATGCACGGCCCCGAAGGTCCCGACACCTTCCCCAGGGCCCGAAAGCAGACCCTGGAGGCCATCACCGAGGAACAGCTCCCGGATTGAAGAAATCGTATCGCCGGAGATCCCGGAACCGCAGAACAACACGCACCACCGCGAGGGCTCTGGGGCCCGAAACGAGGCAAGCCCTAGGCCCGGCCCGCGAAGGAGGCCAGGGGCGGCCATCCGAGGCTCATTTCCCCTGCGGTTTGGTCAGGGGCTGCGACCCGCAGGCCAGGAGCGGTATGCAGTACGATTCTTTGTTTAAAGCAGCAAAGAAAAAAGGTTCACTTAGGGATCTCGGGTGCCTCAAGAGCGCTACGGGCCTCGGACGGCGTGATGTAGCCACTCTCCCGTGCGGTATTCAGCACGATGGGACGTGATCTGGGCACGTCTTGGGTTAGGTCGGACATGTCCTCCTACAGGCGGATTTTGAGCGAAAAATAAAACATAGTCAAAAACAAACCACTAAAACATAATCGACAAATAATCCAAAAACTCGTCGCCAGACGATTTTTTAATTATTTTGAATATCCCTCCTGTACAGGGACATGCCCGACGTAAGTTTTGGGCCATCTCGACATCGGCCGAGGCCATCTGCAAAACTGCACCGCCCGGATGCGATGCGAGCGAGGCCCCCGAGCGAACCCTCGGCAGCAAGCAGCAGCAGCGGGCATAACAGGGGAATCTGTCGACCCCTCTCCCAGGCTTCGTGGGTGCTCGAGTGGGCCAGAACTTTGGATGGGGGGGCGTCCATCCTCGATTGGGGTGCGTCCGAACAGCCCCCCCACTTGGTGTGTGTCCCAGGGGCCCCCTCCTTTCCCGAACGGCCCCATATCTCGCGGAAGAGTCGGGGTGGGTGGGGGAGAAAGATCGCCTGCGACGGCTCAACGTCGTCGCCCTCGCCGTCGTCGCCGCCGCCGTCGCCGCCGTCGTCGTCGTCGCCGTCGCCGCCGTCGTCGTCGTCGTCGCCGCCGCCGCCGCCGTCGCCGCCGTCGTCGCCGCCGCCGCCGCCGTCGTCGTCGTCGTCGTCGTCGTCGTCGTCGTCGTCGTCGTCGTCGTCGTCGTCGTCGTCGTCGTCGTCGTCGTCGGCAGCGAGCCGCAAACTCGCGGCAGGGCCGCGCCGCCGAGGGCGGCTCCTCCAGGAGGTCCCCTCGTCCGACGAAGGCGACGACGAAGAGGCCGATTGGGACGAGCAGGAGGGGCGGGAGGAGGAGGAGGAGGAGGAAGATGAGGAGGAGGATGAGGAGGAGGGGGAGGAAGAGGATGATGATGAGGTGGAGGAGGGGGAGGAGGAGGAGAAGGAGGAGGTGGAGGAGGAGGACGATGATGATGAGGAAGGAGGAGCATGGGGAGGGGAGGAGCATGAGGAGAAAAGAAGGAGGAGGAGGAGGCGGAGGAGGGGGGGCGGAGGAGGAGGAGGAGGAGGAAAGATGAGGAAGAGGAGGATGATGGGAGGAAGAGGATGATGATGAGGAGGTGGAGGAGGGGGAGGAGGAGGAGAGGAGGAGGAGGAGGAGGAGGGGAGGAGACGATGAGAAGGAGGAGGAGGAGGTGGAGGAGGAGGAGGAGGAGGAGGAGGAGCATGGGGAGGAGCATGAGGAGAAAAGACGGAGGAGGAGGCGGAGGAAGAGGGGGAGGCGGAGGAGGAGGAGGAGGGGAGGAGAAGGAGGAGGAGGAGGAGGAAGGAGGAGGAGGAGGAGAGAGGAGGAGGAGGAGGAGGAGGAGGAGGAGGGAGTGGTGGGGATGAGGATGAGGATGAGGATGAGGATGATGATGATGATGATGATGATGATGATGATGATGATGAGGAGGAGGAGGAGGAGGAGGAGGAGGAGGAGGAGGAAGGAGGAGGAGGAGGAGGAGGAATAGGGAGGAGGAGGAGGAGAGGAGGAGGTGGAGGAGGAGGAGGAGGAGGAGGAGGACGGAGGAGGACGGAGGAGGAGGAGGAAGAGGAGGAGGCGGATGAGGATGAGGAGGAGGAGGAGGAGGAGCATGATGATTATGATGATGATGCTGATGATGCTGATGATGATGATGATGATGGAGGAGGAGGAGGAGGAGGAGGAGGAGGAGGAGGAGGAGGAGGAAGCAGGAGGAGGAGGAGGGGGGGGAGGAGGAGGATGGATGGGCAATCATCAAAGAGGTCTTGGCGGCCGTCTGCAAGCAGACGACCGCCAAGGCCCTAGATGTCGAGTCAAGAGTCGCCGCCGCCCGCTCGCGACAGAGCCAAGTGTCGGCAACGAGGGGACCCCGAAGCAGCCCAGACAGGCATCGGTCAAAGCCTGGATTACCCGAATGGCAGTCCAGGCGGACCGAAGGCACCCCCGCGGGGACAGACGGGCGAGACCAGCGGCCCCCCGAGGCCGCTCCCAGAGAAATTCGAGCCACGCCCAGCGCGAAGACAAGGCTGCCCGACGCGCGACCCCGCTCAGCTTGGGGTCATCTTGTGCCTGGGCCTGCGACTCGGCGGCAACGGCGCAGCCTCCGCACCCTCGACGCTGGCGAGGCACGGCCAGCTCTGCCTCGGCACGTTCGCGGCTTCGCACCCGCGGCTCCTCATTGGGTCGTCCCACGCGATGCTCGCCACGGAGCCTCGGACACACTGCACGACGCCGGTGCGCCCGAGGGGGGAGGGGCGAGGCTGGCGTATGGCGCGAAAAGGCACGATGACCACCACCTTGTCGCCTTTGGCCAGCGTCGCCGCCCCCGAGCGCACCTCCACGGGTGGTGCACCTCCTTGCTCCTCCACGATCGCGGCCGCGTCGCCAGCCGAGCGCGCGAACTCCACGTTCAGACTGCCGACGTCGTCGGCGCCGTGGGGCCCCACGTCCGAGCCGACCGCGGACCGCTTCAAGTTTGCGCCGTCCTCCAGCAAGCGGAACGTTGGGACTGGCGCATTGGGCCACGGGACCAGCCCGCTCTCAGCCTCCCGCCTCCTGCTGGTCGTCAGCTGCGGATCCAGCGCGAACCCGACCTCCACGAACTCCCCCGCGCTCACCTCCAGCTCCTCGGGGGCCTCGGGCGGCACCTCGCACACCTCCCGCGAGTCCCCGAGCTTGTGCTCCTGGTCGATCTGGTCCTCCGTCTGCGTGCCCATCTCTACGGACAGCGAGCCCGCCAACTCCGTCCACGAGCCGATGCCGAGCTGCTCCACCGCCGCCGCGGAGACCGCGCCAATGGAGAAGCCGTCGTTCACCTGCTCCTGCACGCTGTCGGCCGCCTTGGCAACGGGGACCCCGCCGCCCCTGAAGTGAGCACGTGCCTCCCTCGCTAGGCCAACGTTAGGATGGCCCCTGGCGTTGCGCGCCTTGCTGAGACTCCCAAGGCGGGGAGCCAGCGACCGCGCCCCGCTGTCCCGCAGGAGGCCCTTGGCGTCCTGGACCGGGATTGGCCACTCCAGGTCCGACGTCTCGCCTACCGCGTCGAGGACCTCGGCGATCAGCGCGATCTTGCTCTTGGGCCCCCCGCCGCAGGCCGACGCGTCAGCACCTGCTCCAGCTGCGCCCGCAGCGGCGCCCTGGGCAGCTCCGCGCGCCGCGGCTGCCGCGCCGAACGCCGCCTGGGCCGCTGGCAACGCCGCCATCCGCCCCCAGAGGTCATCCGACCCCGTCGCGACAGAGAAAGACCGCGTGAACCGCCCGCCGCGACCTGCTCGGCGCTCCCCGAGCATGAGCCATAATTGCTACGGAGGAGGAGAAGGAAGGAGGAAGGGGGAAGGAGGAAGGAGGAAGGAGGAAGGAGGAAGGAGGAAGGAGGAAGGAGGAAGGAGGAAGGAGGAAGGAGGAGGAGGAGGAGGAGGAGGAGGAGGAGGAGGAGGAAAAGGAGAGGAGGCGGAGGAGGAGGAGGAGGAGGAGGAGAGGAAAGAGGAGGAGGAGGAGGAGGGGAAGGGAGGAGGAGGAGGAGGAGGAGGGAGGAGGAGGAGAGGAGGAGGAGGAGGAGGAGGAGAGGAGGAGGAGGAGGAGGAGGAGGAGGAGGAGGAGGAGGAGGAGGAGGAGGAGGACAGCCGCGCCGCCGAGGGCGGCTCCTCCAAGAGGGCTGCGCGGCCGAGGCGCGCGGCCAGGTGCAGCGGGGAGGCGGCGCCTCCGGCAGGGGCGCCCTGCGGCCGGGCCTCGGCACGCTCAGCAGGCCCGCCGGGGCCGGTTGCGGCGGCCGCCGCGCTCTCCCGGGGGCTCTCCTCCTCCCTCCCTCCCTCCCTGCCTCCTCCTCCTCCTCCTCCTTCTTCTTCTTCTTCTTCTTCTTCTTCTTCTTCTTCTCTTCTTCTCTTCTTCTTCTTCTTCTTCATTTTCCTCCTCCTCCTCCTCCTCCTCCTCCTCCTCCCCCTCCTCCTCCTCCTCCCCTCGTCCTCGGACCTCCATCCCGGGGCCTCTCCTCCCCAGAGGGTCCGACGCTCCCGAAAAACTTGAAGCAAGCGGCTTTGCGCTGTTCTCGGGCCCCGGAGGCCCTCGCCGGGCCCCGGGAGCGTCGAGGCACGCTTCGGGAAGTGGTCCGGCCTTGGGGAAGTGGTCCGGACCTCCGGGGCCCATGCATCGAACAATTTTTGGAGCAGCCGGATGTCTGGGTCTACCTATTTCAGGGCTCCAGGGCCCTCCAAAGAAGATCCCAAGAAGCTTCCAAAAGGCCCTCAGGAAACTCCCGGGTAGCCCCAAGACTGTCCCAAGAGGCTCCCAAGGGTCCTCCTCCTGCTGGTCCTCGTCCTTCTCCTTTCTCCCTCTCCTGATCCTCCCCCTTGTCTTGCCCCGAATGCTGAGTTTCCAGAGCGGCTGGGGGAACACATATTCCGATAGCCTGGCCGAACTCTCGCCAAACGTTTGGCCACATAGGCGCTTTTCGAAAAGGCACGGGGCGGCGGATATTCGCCGAAAGCGTCTTCGATCATACCTGCAACCCTGAAATCCTGGCGTCGCATGTTTGTTCGCGCCGAACACTTTCGCCCCATTTCGGGCCCCGGAACCCTCACATATCGATCCGCCTCGAACAATCCTGCAGTCAGATGTGGCCTTAATTTCTTCGCAACGTCGGATCTCCAGGAACCAAGTCTGATGACGGGCTGCAGATTCGCCTCCCGAATCATGCTGACCAGCGATAGAATCGCCACTTACGGCCCTTTATGCACACTCTGATCCCGTCGCTGTAGCTATGACCTCGGGTTCCAGGGTCGACTCCCGCATCTCGTTGAACCACTGCTCGCCCTTCTCGCGCGCGTTGATCCCAGCGTTGTGGCTGACTACATTTGGGCTCATCCTCCTCCTACTCCTCCGCCGGCGGCGCGACGACGACCAACGCCCCTGGATCTTTCCCAATGTGCGTTCTGGCTGGGGATGCGCAAGGGAACTCAGCCGTGGCCGCGGGGGCACTCCTGCAAGGCCAAGGATGCCTGAACAAACGCGCAGAGACCTGGGCCGCCGAGTTCCGACGTTGCGACAAACATGCAGCATCGCCAAAGAGAACACGGCTAGAGCCCTGGGCCCCATCTTTGCGCTGCGTTCTTCGAGCCGGATCCATCTGCGATGGCCCCAGGGCCCAAGACCAGGCGAAAACGCCAGAAAGAGGAAAGAATAAGAAGAAGAAGAAGAAGAAGAAGAAGAATAATAAAAATAGGAAGAAGAAGAAGAATAAGAAGAAGAAGAAGAAGAAGAATAATAAGAAGAAGAAGAAGAATAAGAGCGGCCTCGGGGGGCGGAGTCTGGCGCGTGCCTCTTGCTCCAGCCCCCGCCGTCGCCCGCGCAGCGCGGGCGCCTTCGCTCAGCTCGCGGCGTCGCGCGCGCCGAGCTTGAAACCGACCATGGCGTAGATCGTCGGCCCCCATGCAAATTCATTGTCCTGCAAGCCAGGCAGCCAGCTCACCAGCCCTGTCCCCCGCTGGTGCCTTGCCATCCTTGACCAGCGCTCCTATCTGAAGTAGTGCACGGTGAATGGTATCCTGGATGCTGACCCACTGCAGCTGCTCCTCCGTCGGTTCCCCCTCGTTCTCCGCGCCCTTCAATGGGCCCTGCACGAAGAGCAAGAGCTACGCAGAGTAGGAGTCGAAGCACTTGCTGAGTTTGAGGTATAAGACTTTGAGAAGTACCGACGCTGCGTTGATCTTGTCCAGGAAGAGACAGGCAGTGTAGTTGACAGTACACGTAGCGCCTGAGTGGCCAATACATGTGCAGTATACGCGATACTTGAACTGAGGGCTTGGCGTTCGGCTTGTCGAGCGCGAAGCTTGGGCTGTGATGAGCGTCCAGTGGAGCGAGGCCGACCCGGTAGACATGGTGAAGTAGCCCTTCGAGACAATGCGCGGTCCGCGGCGGCGCCTCCATCAGCTCCTCGTAGAAACCGAGGCCTTGGGTCAGCGGCTTTCTCTTTGTGGCGACTGTAGGCTGCAGGGTGATCTGGGAAATGTCAGCTGGCAACGTCCAAGTACTCCTTCTTCACGTGATACTCGTCCTTGATTTGCTGCTTGATGTCGTCGCCGCGGCCCTCGTAGGCGGCAAGGAGCAGCTTTTCCTCTTCCTCGAAGACGACAGGGTGAGGCTGAAATCCCCCCTGAGCGCCATTGAGTGCACCGTGCGTAGTCCTCTCGGCGGGGCTCGGTCTCGAACGGGTTGCCCTGCTGTAGTAGTTGCGTCTTGCCATGGCTGGCGCCTGCCATGCACCTGTTGAGCCGATGTATTTCTACGTGCTGCCTTTTTTTTTGCCATGCCTCAGAGATCTGTGCCTCTGGTGCTCTCTTGCGCGCTGCGACGTGAAGTTGCTTCCTCTTCATGATAGCTCTCGTGAGTGTGTCCAGCTTCTCTCCGATGACAAGCTCAATCCCTGCGTCGATGTACTGCTTGCATAGCTCCGCACTTTTCTTCATACGCTCGAGCTTCTCAGCCATGAGCTGCTTGCTGGTACCGGGCTTTTTTTTTTGTTTTCTCTCGACGTAGGGCTTGGCTGTGGTCTTGATCATGTCGATCAGCACCTTCCCCTGGGCGTATGTGGTGCCCTGCTCTTTGGGCTCGCGGATGGTATCTGTGTTGTTCTCCTGCGAGGTCGCGAGAGCTAATGTGAACTCATTGCGATAATCCCCAGTCTGTAGAGACTCTGCCATTTTGTCGTAATCCCATAACGTCCGAAGAATGTCTGAGAAGATATTGGGCATGACTATGTCGGCCCTGGCGATGAGTGGCTTGGGGTCCCTCTGCACGCTGTCCTTAAGCTGCTGCACCGTTTTCACTGCCTTCCACCAAATACCACTCGTCTGGAGGTTCTGCAATAGCCCTTGGGGAACCACGAGGTAAACGGGTCTCGTAGCTTGTCCTGCAGCACCAAAAATAGGTAGGGCCATCCTTCCAGAAGGTACTGGGGAGGCGGAATCCGTAAACGTCCATCATGTTATAGCAGGGGGCTGCTGCTTTACCTGGCCGACCTAGTAGTTGTGAGTCTCCGAAGGCCTCTTGTACTTCATCTGCAAGGAGTCCGTCAGCTCCGTATTTATGATCTTTGAAGTCAATGCCTTTTCGACGGTGTGCTGCACGTCGGTGTGGCATGAAGCGTCCTGTTGATCCACTTGTGCGTCTCTTTGACCGTTGTGATCCACTGGATGGACTTTGCCGCACGCCGCACGCCCCGAGCGAGGCGAAAAGTAGGCCACGATGAAGGCGAGGTCGCGCTCGCCGTTCTGGTAGCGTAGAGCACCAGCGCATCCTTTTATCTGCTTGGGCGGGCTCTTGATATCGACGACGGCTCGCTGACCGAACCGCTGGTAGCTCACCATGATCTCTCTTCCATCATGACTATTGGTGGGCGGTCCGCGGCCTTGGCCATACGTGTAGACTTCGTGCTTGAGAGTATTGAGCTGGTCGACCTCTGAGCTGGCATCGCGCTGTCGCCAACTCGTAGCTGGGGGCAGCTGCGCGTCCATGGCGATGTGGGTGTGGCTGATCACGAGGCGGCTATGCAGCGCCAGCAGCGAGAAAGGCTTAAATACTCCCCCTCGGAGGAACGGCATATCGATCCAGATCTTCATGAAGAATATGGAGGCCAGCCAGGCTGGCATGTCATGGACGGCGCCATCGGCGGGCGGAGCTGCTCTGCGCGGGGTGCCTGCTTGGCCGCTGGAAAGGTGGCTTGAGCAGAAGCGGCGGCTACGCCAGAAGGAGGAGGAGGAGGAGGAGGAGGAGGAGGAGGAGGAGGAGGAGGAGGAGGAGGAGGAGGAGGAGGAGGAGTGAAACAGCTGCAGCGGCCGGATCTCAGGGGCCGTCGACCCCTGGGCCGACCACGGCGGCAGCGGCGGCATAAGTAGCGGGCGGGCCCGAGCGCGACCGCGCGCGCTGGGGCTGGCGCCCGCAGCTCCAGCAGCAGCCGGGCGACGGCGAAGTGGCCGCCGCGGATCGCCTTCTGCGTGCGAGGCGCCGTCGTCGCCGCGGCGGCCGCCGCCGCCAGCGTCGCCTCTGTCGATGCCAGACAGGCAGAAGTCGGGCCGGAAGTTTTTGCTCGGCTTCCGCCTCCGTGGGTCCGTCTCGGGCGCCCACGGCCGCCAGTCATCGACCCCAAGTGAGGATCTGGCAGGGGTGGGTCCCAGGAGGGGTCCAGGGACAGATTTCGGGTGGACTTCGTCGTCGTCGTCGTCGTCGTCGTCGTCTTCGTCGTCGTCGTCGTCGTCGTCGTCGTCGTCGTCGGCGGCGGCGGCGGCGGCGGCGCCATCGTCGCTGGAAGAGGCAACGTGAGTTTGGCGCCGGCGACGGTGATGGAGTCGACAACGATTACAATTAGGTTGGGCATGTCCTCCTACAGGCGGATCTTGGGCGAAAAAATGGAAATAGTCAAAAAATGCATCCAAAATGCTAAAACATACTGAAAAAATCGTCCCCAGACTATTCTTTGATTATTTTTGAATATAGAAGGACGTGCTCGGCATAAGACTGCGACGACCACGATTTGAGTGGATCTCGTCGGCGTCGTCGGCGTTGTCGTTGTCATTAAGAAATCTCGATACCTTTCAGCCGCACCGTTGACCACGACTGGACCCGCCTCGAGGCACGCTGGTCAGGGCGCGCCTCGGGACATGCCTGGGGGGGCCTACTTTGAGGAGCCATCGTTGTCGTCGTGGTCGACATTGTCTTCGTCGTCGTCCTTGTCGTCGACTCAGCATTCGCCGTTGCACTCGTCGTCGTCGTCATCGTCGTCGTCGTCGTTGTCGTCGTGTCGTCGTCGTCGTCGTCGTCGTCGTCGTCGTCGTCGTCGTCGTCGTCGTCTTCGCCGTCGTCTTGGGCGGGGGCTGACCGCGAGGAGGGAGAACGCCTGTTTTGGATTGTGTTCTTAACCTTAGGTCGGGCATGTTCCCCTACAGGCGGATTTTGGGCGAAAAATAAAAATAGTCAAAAATACCCCAAAATAGTCAAACAATCCGCTGGCCCCCTCCTGGTGCCACCAGGCTGCAGGCCGGGAATTCGCAGTTTCCTGTACCAGTTGCAACTTCCAGTTTCCACTGTTACGGTTCTGTTTCTTGCTGCTTACTGTTCCTTGTTGACTTCTTGCTGCTTACTGTTCCTTGTTGATGGACCGCGCGAGGGGGGGAGGCCCAACACTGGCATTTTTACGACGGCCAAAACGTATGCTCTGAACTGCTAGGGTGGGTAAACATTGACACCCCTCATGCAGATCGGCGGGGTCAGGGTCCAAAAACGCATGGGATTTGCCACATTTCTGAAATTCGGTGGCACCCCTCACGCAGATCGGCGGGGTCAGGGTCCAAAAACACATGGGATTTGCTACATTTCTGAAATTCGGTGGCACCCCTCATGCAGATCGGCGGGGTAAGGGTCCAAAAACACATGGGACTTGCCACATTTCTGGAATTCGGTGACACCCCTCACGCAGATCGGCGGGATCAGGGTCCAAAAACACAGGGGGGTGCCACATTTCTGAAATAAATACAACAGCGAGTACAACAATAAACTCGCAATCCCCATCCGTCTTGCCAATTACCCATCGTCTTCGCATGAAATTCCGACGCTGCTTCACGGTGAAGCCAAAGCCTCATGACTTCGCTCTTCCATGGCCCATTCTCCGAGAGAGGGGGCCGGCGGCAGGGGGCGAAGCCCTTACGGATAATAGAAAAATAGTCCCCAGACTATTTTTTGACTATTTTTGAATATTCCTCCTGTGGAGTGACAAGCCCGACTCAATCTTAACTCCGAGGCTCAATCAGAGCATGCCCGCGAGGAGATCTCCGCAACCACCTCAACAACGGTACCAGCGCCACGCTGAGGACGTGGCCCCGAGCCTCCCCATCAGTGCATGCCCCTCTTGAGGTCGGCAATGACGGATGAGGAGGACGAGGAGGACGAGGAGGACGAGGAGGACGAGGAGGACGAGGAGGAGGAGGAGGAGGAGGAGGAGGACGAGAAGGAGGAGGGATGAGAACAAGGACGAGGAGGGATGAGAACGAGGAGGAGGAAGAGGAGGCGGTGGAGGAAGGATGAGAATGAGGAGGAGGAGGAGGAGGAGGAGGTCTGAGAACGAGGGGGAGAAGGAGGAGGAGGGATGAGAACGAGGAGGAGGAGGAGGAGGAGGAGGGATGAGAACGACGAGGAGGAGGAGGAGGAGGAGGAGGAGGAGGAGGAGAGAAGGAGGAGGAGGAGGAGGAGGAGGAGGAGGAGGAGGAGGAGGAGGAGGAGGAGGGACAAGGACGATGCGCCCGGCGGGGCCTGGCAGGCGCGGCCCGCGTGGCTTCGTGGGGGCCCAGGGGGCCGCCCGCCCGGGGACGGGGGGAGCCCCCGCCCCGACGGCAGGAGGTGGGCAGGCGACATCACCAGCAGTCGGGGAGACGCAAGCAAGACGAGGCCAGGACGAGGACAACATCCCAGACATGATCGCGTGGCCAAAAAAAATCGGGACGGGATGTTTTTG
Organism: Prorocentrum cordatum; assembly: GCA_963575745.1. Classification (NCBI taxonomy): domain Eukaryota; class Dinophyceae; order Prorocentrales; family Prorocentraceae; genus Prorocentrum; species Prorocentrum cordatum. The sequence continues at coordinate 126,320 of CAUYUJ010020612.1, read as the reverse complement.
GAGCTATCTTCGGCCCCTCGCCGGGCCTCGTGACCGTCAACAAAAAGACTGCAGGACGCAAAACCGGGCCGGGGGAAAGGGTCGGGACTTCCAGGGGCCGACGCAATGAACAAATCATGACGGCGGGGGTCTTGGAACCGAGACTCTCTGCATTCCGGCGGCTCATGGAAGATGTCTCGGGCGCCGCGGCCTTCTCGGAGCGTCCTGGGATGCTCTGAGAGCCTTCTTGGAGCGCCCTGGAACGGATTGCTCCTCGTCCTGGCCCCGCCCGAATAAGACTCGGGTTCGGGAGACAACCGACCGACTATTTATTCATAGCCTCAAATCCGGACGATGCGAATCTTTCACACCGGGCATTTTCGCCCGGTTTCGGGCCCCTGGACCTTCACATATCGATCCGACTCGAGAAATGTAGCAGAATGATGGGGTCTCGGGTTATCGTCGTGATTTCTGCAAGGCTTCTACTTTTCCGCAACATCAACTCTGAGGGTCCATGTGATCGACGCTTCATCCATGCCCGTGCTCACTCCAGAACTAAATTTGGCCCCCCGTATCGGGGAGACGTAAGACTCGGGTTCGGGGGACTCGAGTTGGCCTGACGGGGCTCTCAGGAAAGTGACGAGGCCCAAATTGAAATCTGGCGCGCGTTCCCGCGGTAGACAATTAACGGCAACTGGACCGCCAGAACTCAAGACCGGCCCATTGAAAAGCGTAGGCGAGCCCGAGTTCCAGCGAAGTCGAGTCTTACCTTGCCCCGAAACAACTTTCGGAGGCCGCGCGGAGCTCTCGGGATGGCGCTGGGCAGTCTCCTTCCCGCACCCTGCCCCAGAACGTCCCGCGCGCGGGGGTCGGCGCCGGAGGCGCCGCCAGAAGTCATGTGCGGGGAGGGGGGTGCTGGCGCTGGCCCAAGAAGTCAACGCGGACCGCCGAAAAGTTTGCGGGCGGGAGCAGAGCCTCGCTCGTGCCCGCGTCTTCGGGGATCGCGGATCGTGCTGATGGTGCTTCCCATCGGACCGTGGGCGAGCGGATCTCTCGCCGAGCTTCCGCCGGTCTGTCTAGCCAGTGCGTTCCCAGAACTACCGTTCCAGCGGGGGGAGCGTGGAAGGGGCGAGGAGGGGAGCCGTGAGCCGAGACGGCAGAGAAGGGGGTGCCAAACCCCGCGGGCCGCGTCCTCACTGATCCTCCTGGTCCTGCTCCGTGATGGTCAGGTCCAAGTCGCTGCCCGTGATCCGCTTCCACATCTGGAGCACCTCCTTCGAGGCATCCTCGAAGTGCGACGTCGGGTCGTAAGACGCCGTGACGAACACCTGGTCCTTTGTGCCATCGTCGGTGGGCTCCCTGTACTCGGACACCTGGACGAACTTTTCGAGAACGGGGCCGAGGAGTTTGATGGCAGGCTCTATCTCCTGCTCTGGGTTGGCGGTCTCCACGACGGTGCTCACAATGGCAACGTACTTGTCCTTGGCGGCGATGCAGTGGGCCCACGAGATCATCATGATGTAGATGTCGTTCTTGCGCTTCAGCTGCTTCTGCGGCAGGATGATCTGGCACGACGTCGCAGGGGCACCTTCGGTGCTCTTTGTGTTTGGGATGGGCGCGCCGAGGATGCAGATCGCGCGGATGATCTTGCCCTTCACAGCCGACTTGGCCGGGCCCGCGTAGGAGGGGTCACAGATCACCAGGGGGGCCTTGGCAACCTCATCGCCGGAGCGCACACCGATCACCTCATCCGGGGAGGGGTGATGCGGGAGATGAGCAGAGGAAGAGGGAGGAGGTGTGTCCCGCGAACGAAGTCCCAGGTCAGCCCTTCCAGGAACAGCCCGCACGGCCCAGGCAGAAGGCCTCCCAGGGACATCTGCAGGGTAAACATAAGACCTTCTAGGGAGAACAGCAGAAGGTACCTCACGTAGTTGCTGTGGCCTTCGGGCCAACTTCGAACTCACGCGCAGAGCGCAGAGTGCGACGCGCGGTCATCTTCGCGATCCCGTGCCGCGCACACCCCTGGCAACATAGCAGAGCTGCAGCCCAGGCCGAGGAGTGACGTTGGGCCTCCTCCTCCTCCTCCTCCTTCTTCCCCTTCTGTTCGCTCTTGAAGTTAGTCGGAGTCAAATCACGTAGCTTGTAGCGTTCTCCTTATGTTCATCCCCTGCGGCTGCTCTCAGAAGCCCCATTTCGCGCAGGCCGGGTGCCTTGCCCGCGTCGTCGAACTCCAGGCCGTCCACTGGCTTGTTCAACATGTAAGTGCCGCGGTGGATGGCCGAGAGCCGGGAGAAGCCCTCCGGCAGGCCTCCCAGCCCGTAGATCGGGTAGATGAAGGGGGAACCTCTAGAGGAAGAAACAACGGCATAAACAGTAACTTTCGCAGCTCCGCGCGGAGTTCTTGGATCCGCGCTCGACCCCCCCTTGAGCGCGGAGCGCGCCAGGGGTGGCGCCAGAGGCGCCGCCAAGGGGGCCCGGCGCGGATCCAAGAACTCCTCGCGGAGCTCCAACAATTCATGTATATGCCTTTTTTGGTGGGGTCCAACGCCGATCCAATCACTCCGCGCGGAGCTCCAACAATTTACATGTATGCGTTTTTGTTTGTTATTCGAGAGCCTCCGTACTGCATCAGCGAGTTCAGGTAGAGCTTGCACTTCTGGATGGTTGGGCCGCACGCCTTGTTTCAAGGCTCGAGCTGAACAATGCTTTCCGTTCGTGTTTGGTTTTCGTTTTCCCTCGTTCTGTCTTCGTTCCGCCCTCGCTGCGAAACCAAGCCAGCACGAAAACGGCACATGGAATCGCCAAGCCGCACTTCAGCTCGCGCCCTGCCTTGTTCAGGTAGTCGTCGTTCGGATGGAGGGCCACGGCGTGGCCGATGAAGTCGACCGTGGCCTCCTGCAGGCCGAACTTCTCGTACACCTGGGCCATGGTGTGGCGGCGGGCGTCCAGCCCGCCGTGCGTCGCGACGACGCCGTCGTCCCACTCGGTGACGAACTTTACAAAATTGATGAACCTCGGCTTCTCCTGAGGGGGAACGTGAGGGGGGGGGTCCAACTCAGAGGGGGAAGCATTGAGCTTGAATCGGCGATACATCGCCGATAGATCGGCGATGTGCCCTCGATCGCGGATCCGCACGTTGCTGGGCAGGTTGGTGCCATCAAGCCTCTATCGGCGATGAGTGAGCGCTTGGGGTAGATGCATCCCCCCCCTGAGCCTGTCCGCCCCTAACGTTGCCCCTGGTCTCCAGGATGCCCATCAGGCTGGACTTCATCCCCTCTGCTGCGGTGGTCGGCACGCTGTGAATGTCCGCCGCTGCGCCTGCAATGCTTCAGGCCTGCAGCACTACCCGGGCTCGCCACGGGCGTCGTCGCTCTCCCCCCGCCCCGAGATGGCCTCCGAGACGGTCCAAATACACATCCAAGACGGCCATGATGGCCGAGATGCCCTCCAGACGGCCCGAGAGGCCCCCAAGAGGCCCCAAGTGGGCTCCAAGTGGACCTCCAGGAGGCCAAGATCAGATTTCCTGCTGGCTGTTCAATGACTTTCGCGTTCTCGCGTCCTCGGGCTCCCAACGCTGCAAGACGGCCCCACAAGCCCCCAAGGCGGCCTACGATGCCCTCAGGGGGCCCGCAAGACGGCCAGAGTGGACCCCACGACGGCCCAAGACTGCCCCAACGTCGGCCCCGGAGACCCACGTGCCGTCTGTGTGTGCTTGGTGCTTCGGGACGACAAGGAGGAGGAGGAGGAGGAGGAGGAGGAGGAGGAGGAGGACGAGGAGGAGGAGGAGGAGGAGAAGGAGAGGAGGAGGAGGAGGAGGAGGAGGAGGGAAGAAGAGGAGGAGGAGGAGGAGGAGAAGGAAGAGAGGAGGAGGAGGAGTAGGAGAAGGAAAGGAGGAGGAGGAGGAGGAGGACGGGAGGACGGGGAGGAGAAGGAGGAGGAGGAGGAGGAGGAAAAGGACGAGAGGGAGGGAGGAGGAGGAGGAGGAGGAGGAGGAGGAGGAGGAGGAGGAGGAGAGAGGAGGAGGAGGAGGAGGAGGAGGAGGAGGAGGAGGAGGAGGAGGAGGAGGAGGAGGAGGAGGAGGAAGAGGAGGAGGAAAGGAGGAGGAGAGGAGGAGGAGGAGGAGGAGATTACAAGACGATTACAACCAGCAGCAAATCCCACGATATGCTGCTGGCGGATAATGCTGCTGGTGGAAGAGGAAAGCTCACGTCCTCACGTCCTGCTGGGGTGGGGTGCCCGCTGCACTGGCCCACGAGGCCCACCCCCAGCCTTCCGCCTGAGGGGGTCTTGGAACCCAGGCACCCGCACCTCCAACATAATATCTGGCCATACAAAATGGCCGCAGTGTGCGACTCATTTACCTCCCTATCCCCGATTCTAAAACGAGGGGGGAAGCGAACGGGCCTACCTTGAGACTCTACCCTGTGGTACTGGGGTCCAAAACACTTACCGTCACGGAGCCAGTCCAAAACCGAAAACTTCCCTGGGCCACTCTGGCAGTGGCTGCACACCCAAGAGGGGCCTATCTTGGAAAGCGGGTGCCCCGAAGACCTCTCGAGATCCTTCCTTACGCGCCAGGCAGCGGGCACGCAACGGACCTTACACGGGCGGCTCTTGCGCTCATTTTCTGCACAAGCGGCAGCCGCATTAACAATAGCTGGCCTCCTCTGGACCAACCAAGCTTTGACTTCACACTGCGCAAGTTCACGGACCTCTGGGTCAATATCTCGAGTGACCCGTTCGACTCCGATTTGGGCAAACTTATCCGCGAGGTCGTTGCCTCGCGTCACACAGGGGGATTGGACCAGGGAGGCTAGCGAAACTCTGCCAAGGTGCGAATTACACTTACTGAGCATCACCTGTCGACCTCGAGCTTCCGAAAAGCACACGGCTCCACCAACCTCGGAGACCACCTGCAATGTCAGAAAAAAGCCGTGCCAACCGTCGTATACGATCTGGCTGTCCGTGTACAGCCATATCGGCCCCTTGGTCAATTCCAAGGCCCACCAGAAGGCCGCAAGCTCAGCACACGGGACGGTTTGGGCTCCGTCAATTCCCCCACATACTCCAGGCCGAGGGAAGGTCGGATCATCATTTTCCACTCGAGCAGCAGACTGGGCCAGGTAGACACCCCAGCCTGCACGCGCGATCCGCGCGTCGCTGCTCGGGACCGAGCCGCCCAGGAAGGCCAGCTTGCACTCGACACGGTTCTCGAAGAGCATCGTGCCGTTGTCCTGGACCGTCGGGCCGCACCAGTCGATGTAGAACGGCAGGCAAGGTGTGCCCCACGAAGGAGGAGGCGGCACTGGGTTCCATGTGGACGGCAGTGGCCCTCTTAGTCACAGCTCCAAGTTGGCCCCATTCGTGATGTCTTGTACTGCTTCTCCACATAGTCGAGCACTCTGTCTGATCCAAGGGTGATCTTGAGCGCACGTATGAGGGCAATGCCAAACGTGGTGGGCCATGGTCTCCTTCTGGCCCGTTGTGCATCTGGTACAGACTCCATCGCACTCGTAGCCTTCAGCTCGGCAGCGACCTTCAGTTCAAATAGTATTGCAACTTATTGCTTCAAGCGCACCTGCTTCTCGGTGTGACTCCATTCTCCGCATCCTCTGGGCAGCTCTGCTGGCCGATGTCATGTTTGGGGTTGAGTTCCACACTGCACCATGGCGATCTCTGGCCGCCTGTTGCGACAACTCCTTGGTAACGTCCGCTAAGATGGTCGCCATGAGCTGCATGGTGTCTTCTGCTTCTGGTTGAAAATGCGGTGGTTGAGTACTCTGGCACCTGGTGTCTTCCACTTGCGAGTGCGCTTGTCCTGTTCCGACGGCGAGCCCTTGGCCATGATTATGTATGGCAGAGACCATCCCATCCTGCTGAGATCCGTGCTGCGTGGTCTCTTCCATGTCGTCGAAAGGATTGTGCTCGCCGGTCATGTTGGTCATAGCCAGCTGCGGTTGAGGGTCTGGGCGCTGTCGACCTCCGCCATCTGCTTGTACACAGCCTGGCCCATCTCGCAATGTCTCTCCACAAAAAGACGAGGGGGCACCGATCCCCATGCCAGGTGTGCTCTCGCTGGGTTGTCGTGCCATTCCCAATGCATTATGATGTGAATCCGTCCATTCATTAGGCTCAGGGAGCTGCCAGCCCATCTCGGACAAGCCTTGGGTGAGCGCAGCCATCGGCCCCGTGACCACGTTCCAACGCCCTCGCGGTCGTGCGCGCTGGAGTCTCCGTACACCGTACAGCTGCATGCCATCCTGCTCTGAGCTTGTCGTGGTACTGCGGCCACCGCTTCCAAAGCTTTATCCACTCTGGGACTTGACGCCGAAGTCCCGCAGCCTTGGGGTCATGCTCGAAGTAGTGCAAGAGCATGATCATGAACGTACTTCTGCCTCCTGTAGTAGATCCAAGCATATCGGCCGCCTCAGCTCGCGCACGTCGGACGGCCGAAGGAGACCAGCCAAGGGCTGGAACATCGTGCGACGACTTGGCCCTGACGTTGACCATGTTGAGGGTAGCCAGCTTCCTTCTGCGCTTGCCTGCCCCTTTGAAATCTCTGGCTCGGCGTATCCGTGCCTTGGCCGGTCGGCGTCGTACTTGTGATGTAGTTGTCCTCCTCTTTCGTCCTCTCGCCATGTCGATGCCCAAGTCGCGAACAAATGCTGCCCCTTGCGCCTTGGCCCACTTGTTGCACTGCCCTCGATGCTGCTTTCTCGGTGCTGGGGTGAGACGCCATGACTGCAGATTTGTCTGACATCTCCAGCTTGCTTTCAACGCAATCTCGGACCAATTCAACTGCCGCTGCTACAAGCTCATGCTTGACCTGCTGGTAAGTGCCGCCCGATCTCGCTGCGACGTCGTCCACATAATTGCGCGGAAGTGCACGAGGCACTCGACTGCGAGCTCGATCCAACACCTCGTGCAAGAAAGCCCTGGCTCCATCATTCGCATTGTTACACCCTGGGGCTATGCTGTTCCCTGGAATGATCGGCGGGGCGAAGGCCCCAGCCGCTCTGATCGCTCGGGGGGCAAGGTAGATAACGCAATCGAGGTATGAATTCGCTGGTGGAAAATCGAGCTTCAGGGCTCTATCGATCAATAATTGGATGCTGGTCGGGTCGTAGAACTTCTTGATATCTAGATAAATGGATCCCCACGCAGGCGTTCCATCCCAAGCACACCTCTCGTCCGTGGCCATGCTGACGAGCGCTGCTTGAAGAGCTGACGAATTGGCCACAGCTGCGTCCCAGAACGCTGCCTTCTTGCTGCTCCATTCTGCCATCGTCGTCTGGCGTACTCGTCCCCGCAGTCGCACACGCAGTGGTGTCAGGCCAATCGGTCGCTCGTCTCCAGCCCTCAGGTTGGCGCCTTTGCGCAATAATTCGTACCATATGTGCAACCATTGATGTGGCCATGATAAGGTCTGCTCGCAGTTCGTCAGCAGGTTCGCAAGCTCGCTCTTGGCCTGAGGGCCTAAGGCTTTCAGGCGCTGTGCCTTCCAAATATCAGAGCCTTGGCCCGATGAGTCTGGCGTGGCCCGCAACGCCCCTTTTAACTGCTCCAGCGAAATGGGCTCTCGAAACGGAAGGTCTTCCTCATCCAACTTGCGGGGCCTCTTCATCTGAGCAATGCACTCCTCTTCCTCGTCATGCTTGGTCCACCTCGCTTTCCACTGTCGTGCTCGCGTTTCCACTGCCGTCTGGAGATTTGCAATGGCACCTTTGCTGTCTGGGTCGATGCGCAACTCTGGGAGGGAGAACGGCCCAGGCCGCTTGGGGTGGGCATGCGCGTCCTTCATGTTGCCGTCCATGGCCTTCTTAGCCCAGTGCTGAATGCTGAGCTTCGCTGTTGCCGCGCTCTCTTGCCGTGGCGTTCAGCTCGCTCTGCCACTTGAAGTACTGCTTGCCTTGCGTCCATGAGAGATGTTCTGAGTCCAATTCTGTCTTGCGAGCAATGTCAAGAGCCCAGGAATCATATTTCTCGTCTTGGCGCGCCCTTGTGAAGCTCTTTGCAGGCAGGGGCGGGTGCTCCAGCGGCACAATCTTTGACATCTGACCACGTGTCGTTTCTCTAAGCTGCTGTCTTCGGGCTTCCTTGGTGGGAACTGCCAACTCTGAGATCCCAACTCTTTCCATCGATCGTGTCTAACTTGCTCTGGTTCCTGATAGCGAGGTCCACGACGCGAGGCTGCTGGCACCATGCGATACTTTACTGGTCGTCCCCTTGTCGTCTTCGCCTGGTCCTCTTTGCCACAGAGGATGGCTAACGTGCGATCTGCCGCTTGCGCCCAACTCTCGTGCTGCTGCCCCAACTGCTTGCTGCCCTCGGTCGTCAACTGGTACGCTAAGCTCCCCTGGGTGAAATCGTCTGGATTCGCATGTGCACACCCCGCTTGTTGCCGTATCTCACGCCAAAGTTCATCGGAAACTGTGGCCAAAACTTCTCTGGAGTAGGTTGGTTCGAGCAGCTTGTCAATGTCTTGCTCATTATGTGCACGCTGACTGGCTTCCGAGCGATTAGAATGTGTAGCCCAACATGGGGCCTCCAAGGAACTGTCGCGACCGCCGAGACGCCTCCTGCGAAAGGTCTGAACTGTGGCGGACAAGTTACATAGTCCAGCATGCGGCCTCTACCGCTGGTGCATGTGGCGTCCACGTTCGGGCACACTGGTGTCACTTTGAGTTTCTTGGCCCACTGGGGCTGCGTGAACTCCTCTGGTGTGACGTTCCAGTCGCCCACAGCCATCCACGGTGTGGAGATACTTGCCGTCCACTGCGCCAGCTGCTTCATCTTCTGCGCATTGGGCCCCGTGAGGCTGGGACCACTGTCCAGGTACACGACAGAGAGCGCGATGCGAATGCCGCCTTTCAAATCCCAATGCATCGCCGCGATGTCAGTCAGTTCCTTATTAAAGCTGCTGGTCCCCTTGACTGTGGGTAGATGCGCTGCTGTCTGTAGATGCGAGCGACGTAGCCAGCGCACTCCCCCATGAGCGCCCCCCTGCTGATCGCCCTGTCCGAGCTGCCGCCGCCCAGGTGTGCTGGGAGTGCCAGCCGAACTGCTGAAGCCGCTGGGCCTCCTCAGCGGTCTTGGTTCGTTGACGATGATGTTCTACCAGGCCCACCACGTCATATGAGGAATCCAAAATGAATTGCCTGGCCGACGCATTGTACTTTCAGATACGAACACATGTGAGTACTGCGTGTCCTCGTCCGTCAGATCCTGCGCGTCGCAGATAGGGTCCTGGAAAGTGACTCTGCGCTGCCTGTTAGGAGGACATCGTTTCTGGTTTTGCCGCCGCCGGTCTTGTTGCGCTCACGAATCCGCACCGTGTTCTCCAAATACCTGTCCACGTCTGCGGGGGTGGTGAACTCGTAAGGCTTGGTCTGCTCTGGTGGTGCCTCTGCTTCTTGGTCATCTGTCTTTTGTTGAGTTCCGCCCACCGATGCTTCACCTCGGTTGCCACGTCGACGCTTGCACTCTTGGGCCTTATCTGCGAACTGCCTGAGGTTCTCTGCCGCTTCTTTGCGGGCCAGAGTGGCTTATTTGGCTGCTTCTACCGTTTTCTGTGCCGCCGTTGCTGCCTCTTTCGCTGCTTCGTACTCCTTCTTTTCTGCATCTCCCAGGAAAGCCAATTCTTCTGGACTGCGCTCTGGAGTAACTGCTGCACCAACGGTGGCCGAAATTGGTGGAGGCTGTCCTGGGGCCTTCTCGCGACACAGGTCCACCTTCAGCTGAGCTTCTTTTTCTGCCATCTTGTTGTTTGCCAGCGTGTCGAGGATGTCTTTTTGCTCTTCTGCATTGTGCTGGGGTCGGTTGCGCAGCTTCTCGCCCGCCGTCGTGACCATGCGGAGCTCCTACGCCGCAGCTTCCAACTCCTCGAAAGGCTTTGGCTCTGGGACTGGTACTGGGTCTAGAGCTCGTAACTGTGGACAAGCTTGCTCCAGCAGCTCCATCCGCTCTTTGTTGTTGGCTTCTTTTGCTTCTTTGGGCTGGTTTGCGAGGAGGGCGACCAGGGCCTGCGTCTGCGGGTCAAGTGGAACTTGTCCTGTCTGAGAGTCTGCCCATGCTGTTCCACACTTTGTGCACTTTGGCTTGTCATACATGCGGCTACCGAAGATCCAGCTGCTGCCAGAAGGAGTGCACATACTGCATACCACAAGCTTCCTCCTCGTCCCGCCCTGGTAGTCTTTTTTCGACCTCGACTGCGATCGTGCCCTGCTTGCAGACCGACCTCCTTGCTTCCAGGGCGGGCGTTGTCCAACCATGATGCCGTAGTAGCCGCCGTGGTTCTGCTGCGACTTCTGCCACACCAGATGGTGCGCCCCTCAAGCCGCGAGCGCGCCTGGGACATGCGCGCTGGGCATGTGCGGACGCGCGGTGCGCGCGCAACAGTGGGCCCGATGGATCTGCTCTCCTGCAAACCTCTCGAGCCCAATTGCTTGAGAGGAGGAGGAGGAGGAGGAGAAGGAAGGAAGAGGAAAAGGAAGAGGAGGAGGAGGAGGAGGAGGAGGAGGAGGAAAAGGAGGAGGAGGAGGAGGAGGGAGGAGGAGGAGGAGGAGGAGGAGGAGTGTGTGCTTCGGGAGGTGGCCGTCCCGCGACAAAGCTGTGCGCTTCTTTGCGCGTGGCACGCGGGCAAACGGGGTCCTGGCGGAGGCGGGTCCTGAACCCCTGCTTCTGCTCCTGCTCCTGCTCCTGCCCCTGCTCCTCCTCCTCCTCCTCCTCCTCCTCCTGCTCCTACTCCTCCTCCTGCTCCTCCTCCTCCTCCTCCTCCTTGTCCTCCTCCCTCCTTCCTCCTCCTCCTCCTCCTTCTCCTCCTCCTCCTCCTCCTCTTCCTCCTCGTCCTCCTCCCCCTCCTCCTCCTCCTCATCCTCCTCCTCCTCCTCCTCCTCCTCCTTATCCCGAACCGCCGTTTGACGGCCCTGGGCCCCGTCGAGGGGGAGGGCCCCAGGAGCCCGACAGCGGGGAACACCCTCTGGGAAATCCCGTTCCTCGGGGAGTCCTTCCCTTCATTTGGCGGTGCGCCGAGGGGGGTGGGGGGAGGGGGAAAGGCTTCTTAGAAGCACGCCTGCTTCTTAGAAGGCGCGGGCCGTACATCTACAGACAAGGCCCGCGCCTTCTCAGAACCAGGGGTGCTTCTAAGAAGCCTGCTGCCGACCACTCGTTCGTGGCCCCTCCCAGGAGGCCTCCCGACCCCCCTGGTACTCCGAGCGAGGGCCACCCCAGGGGACCCCAGGCGGCGCGCCACGAGGGGTCTCCGAGCAGCCCTCCTGGGCAAACCAAAGGCTACTGATGCCGCTACTCCCTGGACCTCTCCCGGGCAGCGTTCTGACCAGGAGTTCGAGGCGAATCCAGCTGTGGCGACGAGGGCCTCACAGGAGGCCGAGAAAGGGGACAGCGGGCGAAGGGTAGCGGCATCGGTGCCTTGTTCTCCTCCGACCTCCGCCTCCCTGGGGTCCTCCAGGATGCCCCTGGGCAGCAGCGCGGCTCGGCCAGGCTGGACTCGGCCCAGTCGCAACTCGGCCCCTCCTCTTCCTCCTCCTTCTCCTGTCGCTATCCTTCTCCTCCTCCTCCTCCTCATGCTTCTGCTGCCTGCATCCCCCAGGTGCTTTTCCTGTCTCCTGCCAGGTCTCGTCTGGCCGAGCTCGGCTTGGCCGGGCCCGGTCCTTGTCCGGGGAGGCCTCCGAGAAAACTTCAGAGAGGCCCCGCGCCGTGAGCTCGTGGGGCCCCCGTCCCAAAAAAACGCCGTCCAGACTCCGCTCGACGCTCTTTCACCTGGGCGACGATCAACAACAGGTCTTATCGAGGGGAACAAAAAAAAAACGCGAAGCGCGCCAGGGGCGGCGCCGGAGGCGCCGCCGGGGGGTCCCAGCGCCGATCCGAGAAATCCGCACGGACCTCCGAGTTGTTATGTTAGTGTCATCCTTCGTTCCGGTAAAACCGGGTCTTACGCGAGATGGCATAGCGACCTTACGCGGCGGCTTACGCGGGACGCCAGCGCGGCACGTTGCACTGGAGACGAGGGCACTTTCGCGCGGCCTTATGCGGGCAGCTTGCGCGCCAGTGTCGGCGAAGACGACCTCGTTTTCTTGCCTCGCTCACCTGTCTTTCTCAACATGTTCCGACCTGCCGGCTCTTCTGAGCCCAGCGCCGCCACGAGGGAGCTCCAAGATGGCCCAACGCAGCCTCGAATCGACTTTAAACACATCCAAGGAGGCCCTGAAACAGCCTGATGGTCCAAACTTGCGGCACGACGTGCCAACGGTGGACAAGTATTGACTCAAGACTGCACCAAGTCCTCAGAAAGCCTCTCAAATCCTTCAAGACCTCTTCTGGAACGCACCATGGCCCTCCAGGATGCACCCATAGCTCCCGACGAGCCCCCAACGACTTGTGGGGACCCGCGGGGCCGTTTGAATGGCCACGTTTCAAAGCCCGTGCGGCCTAAATGATGTACCCAACGAACACGCGTCTTCCTAAACCAAATCGTCGACTCTGGAAACCTTGAAGCCACAAACCTTCCCATTTCTTTGATGCACATATGTTACTTCCGCCAACTTCCGCCCAGTGGGAAAACCGACCGATACTGGCACATCCCAGATACGGCATTCGAAGATACTTAGTAAGACGAAGCCAGGACGATAATGAATTCGGGTGAGGATGAATCGAGAATCTTTCAGAGGCGTGGAGATTGGCACTAACACCAGCATCGGTGGTGTGAATTCATTGAGGGAAGATGATCCTGATTTCGGTGATGGTGGTGAGATTCGGGCTTCTTAGGCAGTTGAAAGATTACCACCAGCACCAAAATCCAGGACCACGCCCCTGTGGAGGTACACCCCTGTCTTGGAGTTGGTGTCAATGCACAGAACTAGTCAAACATAGTCGAAGCATCGTCCCGCTTTTCATGCATGTAAAGAACAAGATGCTGAAGTCTTCCTCCTGCAGAGGGACCTGCCCGACTCACTCCCGGCTCCGTCCGAAGCAAGGCCCCCCGACGCGGGCGCGGCGCGCGGCGGGGCCGCCGGCCTTCCGGCGAGGAGGGGGTGGCAGCTCCTCCGGCCCTCGGAAGCGACGACGCCAGGACGAGGCTGACACCAGAGGCCCGGAAATGGGCACCAGCACCAGCACCAACACAGGGGGCTGCCTCCACCAGGGGAAGATGATCCTAGATTTCGGTGTTGGTGGTAATATTTCGGCCACCTTGGAAGCCATAATATTATCACCATCACCGAGATCGGACCACCCGCCAAAATTGGTGTTGGTGTCAACATCTAGGCCTGCGATCCGATGAAGATCGCGTCGTAAAAATATCAGGACGGGAGGTTTTTGGCTATTTTCGGCCCCGGGGGGCCCTCGTCGGGCCCTGAGACCGTCAAAACAAGACTCAGGACGAAAAACCGGTCCTGGGGAAAGGGTCGGGACTTCCAGGGGTCGACGTAGTGAAAAGTCATGGCGTCGGGGGTCTGGGAATTGAGAATCTCTGAGATCCGGCGGCTCTGGAGGATGTCTCGGGCGACGCGGACTTCTCCGAGCGTTCCCGAACGCTCTGAGAGCGTTCTGGACCGCTCCGGGACAGATTTATCCTCGCCCTAGCCTTAGGTCGGGCATGTCCCCCTACAGGCGGATTTGGGACGAAAAATAAAAAACACCCAAAGAATATTCCCAAATAGTCTGAAATAGTCAAAAAAACATCCCCCGACTATTTTATGATTATTTTTGAATATTCCTCCTGTAGGACACGCCCGACTGAATCGTAGCCCCGTCCTGTCGAAAGCGAGGCCCCTTCCGGAGCGCGCCGTGTCTTACTTGGGTAGTCGGTTGGGCATTCCAAGGGCTCGTCACGCTTTGAGCAGGGACCGACCGTCCGGGCATTTCTATAGGCCTACCTCGAAATCTTCTTAGAACCCGAAAATATTCGAATAAGAGAGACTAGAACATGAACTCGATGTGTTAAAACAAGACAGCCCGGGCCAGAAATGTTCTAGGAACATTTCGTGCAGACCACAAAAGGTTCTTAGAACACTGTGTGGTAGGCCCATAGGCACGCCAGGACGCTTCGCCACTGCTTGAACGTTGCGGCCCGTGCCGCCTCGTTGGAGGCCCACGCGGGGGAGTTCGGCCGAGGTTGCGCCACGTTGCCGCCCGTGCCGCCTCGTGGGCGCCCCGTGCTGTGAGCGTACACGACATCGCTTTCGCCACATAGCTTGCACCGCATGGTTTACACCACATGGCTTGCTTGCACCGCATGTGTTGCACAGCATCGCTTGTATCCTATAGTGAATATACCCCATAGCTGTCTCCACCAAATCACACCGCCGAGCTTACACGACACGGCTTGCACCACACAGCGTGCGCCGCGTAGCTTTCACTTCCTCCTTGGCTCACTCCACCTAGCTTGCACGATATAGCATTCACCACGCAGCTTACACCAGATCGCTTTCACCCCCAGTGTGCACTGTTTGGGGTCCACGCTGTGCCTAACAGGTCTTCTTAAACGACGGAAGACGACCACGTGCTCACCCCGCGACCCCACACAACCGAACAAGCGCCGCGGCGGACCCTCGCGACGGCGCATCTAGATATTTGGCTCCGCCGAAGAAGCCTGCCTCCTGCGGCTGGTACACGTAGCTCCTCTCGCATGACTTCCACTCGAGGTACCTGGACACCTTCGTCTTCAGGAGGATCTTGACCAGCTCGCCGGAGGCCATGATGAATTTCGGGATGAGGTCCACGTTCCAGTCGCGATTCGCACCCAGCTCCTTCGGCGGAGTCGTGCCGGGCCGGAATTTCTCCCACAGGTTGGTGATGTTGAGGGATGCCCGGACCTCCAACGCGGTGATTTCTTCACTCCGTGGGGACCACGAACTCTCGTCCCTTCCAAGGGGGCCGGCTCTTCACCCAAGGTTCTGTTCTGATGGCCCCTGGGGCCGAAAACAGCTCCTGGTGCAGGGGATTCGGCAAAAGCTAAGACGGATTGAACAGAAACACCATGTCGGAGGTCCAGGGAGGCGCACTCGCCCCCGTAGTAGCTGTTCCGGTCGAGGTGCAAGACCTTCTTGCCGTTCACCGACAGCAGGCCGCTGAGGATGCACTCCTTGAGCCCCGTGCCGCAGACGATGACGTCGTACTCCTCGTCCATGGCGCCTGGTGCGGACTGCAAGGCCCCGACCTCGGACCACCCGACCTATTCAGAGCCGCTGGCCGCTTGAGCTCTTGACCCCCTCCAGTTGCACTTACAGTTCACTCCGAACCTCTTTTTGTGGCCCTGGGGGTCTGCGCCGAGCCCACCGCAAGTCACCAAGGGCCCAGGGTATTGAAAAACTGGCCGCCTTGATTATGTTGTGTGTTCGCTGGAGGTCTGGGGCTCTGGAGGTCAGAAGCCTCTGGAGGTCTCCGGGGATCCCCCAGAAGCCCCCCGGAAGACCTCCGGATGCCCCAGCAAGGGCCCCGCAGAGCGAGAACAGCATTCAAGGGTTGCTTGTCAACCTGAGTCGTTTTGTTGACGGCCCTGAGACCCGGGGAAAACCCCCGCCCTGGGGTTTAGAAAAACAGAAATGCTTCCGCCGTAGCTTGTGTCACCATGCGATGGGCCTGGGGACGCAGTAAATGCGAGCAACAGCGCGATCCTTTCCCCTGAGCCGACAAGGAGGCAAATCTGAGCTCGATCGAGCCGCGAACCTGGACCGCATCGGGAACGGATCGGATCGCCAACGGATCGTCCCGAATCGACTCGAAATCGGACCGCCGCGCCCGGCTCCCGAGGGCCCCAGCCGATGCCGGTGCATTGAACCGAGGCCGATCCAATCGGAATCGCGGCTCCAACCGGCGAGTCGAATTGCGGATCGAATCGGATCGTAGGCGGCCCTGGAGGTGCGGGAGGGGGGCCTCGAGAACGGTGCCGCCCCAGGGGCGACGAGTGAGCCCGGCGCGCTGTCCAGACGAGGGAGCCAGACACGGCTGCGGGCGCGAGTCTGGGCATTGGCGAGGGGGGCGACATAAGGATGAGGGTGAGGATGAGGAGACAAAGAGGGCGAAGATTATGACGATGATGACGATGATGATGGTGATGATGCTGATGGTTGTGATGATGCTGATGATGATGGTTGATGATGATGATGATTCTGATGATGATGCTGATGATAATGATGGTTGTGATGATGATGCTGATATGATGCTGATGTGATGCTGACGATGCTGCTGATGAGGATGAAGATGATGAACATGATGATGACGAGGGACGAGGAAGAGGATGAGGAGGGAGAGAAGGAGGCGGAGGAGGAGGAGGAGCCCTTCCTCAAAGCCCTGCCCGCATCTCCCAGAACTGCCTCCACTCCTCCCTGCCCTCTTCCTCCTCCCGCACGCAGGGCCCGGGGAAGCCGAAACACAAAACCACGCGACCCCTCGGCCCCCCGCCCCGCAGCCGAGGAAGGAGGCCTCTGGCGGCGGCATCTCCGCCCCCCGCGCTTCCCTCTGGTTCGCCGCCCTTGCCTCAGGTCGGGCATGTCCTCTCACAAGCGGATTTTGGACGACAGATAATACAACATATGTAAAACATGTCAAGGATAATCGAAACTAGTGAAAAGATCGTCCGCAAACTATTTTTGACTATTTTGAATATTCCTCCCGTAGAGGGACAGGCCCGGCTTGACCCTTGCCGCCTGGGCTCGGCGCCTCGCTTCCGGGGGACTCCGTCGCCGCTTCCTCCTTCGGCCGAGGCCGCCCCGCAACAGAAACGCTGCCCCCGAACCTCGTGGGCCGGCCCCCGGCCCTCCACTCGGCGATGGACAAACCAGTAAACCACCCTTCAGCCACGGCCCCGGGCCCCGGAGCATTTTGTCACCCCGGATCCGCGTGTCACGGCCCTGGGCCTCGAGAGCGCCCCCCCACCTCCCCGCGGCCGCAGTCGAGGAACGACGCCCGCACTGAAAACAATCATACCGTCGGAGACCGGTTCGGCGGTGGACGATCGGTTCGGCGGTGGTGAGGCGAGGAGGAGGAGGAGGAGGAGGAGGAGGAGGAGGAGGAGGAGGAGGAGGAGGAGGAGAATTCGCTAATCGACGTGTCAGGGTAGGTTTATCAACCTCCGATCCATATCCCCGAGCCGAGGCCAAAGCCCGACGCAGCCTCTTTTTTGGTGCTTTTGCTTGTGTCCGTGGGCCCCCAGAGGCCCCCACCCCTTCTCCAGGACGGGCTGTTCCTCTGGAGTCGCTTCGTCGCGGCACCGCTGCACGCCAAGGGCCCCCGCGGGCCGAGAACTGCCAGAAGCCTCCCGGCGCGATGTTCCAGGACGCTTTGGGGGACTGGGTTGTGGGGGCCAGGGGACGACCCCCGGACCCGTCCGAGGGTGCGCTCGGGGCAAGTACCTCGAGGCGCAGCCAGCCGTGGCGACGAGGGGCCGTCTGCGATGCGCGAACCTCGGTCCTGCCCATGCGGCGCGCACTGGCCAAAACTTCGAGGCGGATCCAGCCGTGGCGACGAGAAGGCCCCAGGCGGCGCAGCATGGGCAGACAAAACCTCCTCGATCGTCAACAGCCCAAGGCAGTACCCGGCGACAGCAAAATCGAACATCGACCGAACCGACAGCAGAACCGACACCGACCGAAGCCGACAGGCCGCAGGCAACCTAGAAGGGCGCCGCGACGCGGTAACACCACACCAACCGACCAGACCGAACCGACCGAGCGCAACACCGAACCGACCGAACCGCGAAAACCCTTGAAAGCAAGGCTCGAGCTTCAAAATGCTCTCCGTTCCATCCCCCCTCCTTGAGCAGGGACCGACCGTCCCGGCATTTTAATAAACCTACCACGAAACGTTTTCAGAACCCGGAAATGTTTTAATATCAAAACAATGTTCTCAGAACATTAAACCGATGTGTTAAAACAGGACAGTCTCAACCATACATGTGCTAAACACATTTCGTGCAAACCCCACAAGGTTCTTATAACATTCTCTGATAGGCCTATAGGCGAGCCAGGACGCTTCGCCACTGCTTGATCCCACTCCCCTCCTTCCGCCTCCCTGCAGCAGAGCGAAGCCAACACGACAACGCGCCCCACGACATCGCGAAAGCACCGTCGGCTCGCGCCCTGCTCGAACGCCCGACCCCGGGCCCCGAACCCCTCGAGCCTGGACGCACGCCGGCCCCCCCTCCTCGAGGGGCCGGCTGGCCTGATGTTGCCCCCATCGTGCTTGAGGACCACATCCCAGAGATATGTTCGAGCACCCAGGAAAGTATCGAAACCGTGTCGAGCGAGTATCGCCTCCCAGGGCCCGACGCGCGAAAACCTTGCAGTTTCGGTACCTTCGTGGTGCTCGAAATCCTTTTTGGTGGTCAACGCTAAAGTAGGTTGGAACATCAGAAGCCTGGCCCTCTCTGGGCGGGCTCGGCCCCTCGAGCCGCCTCTCTCTGCGAACGCCGCCCGGCCTCCACGGCGGCTCGGCACCAGGCCCCCCGTTTACGTGCCAGGAGCGCACGCTTGAAGCGCGCGCCTCGGTGGCGGAACCCCGGCGACGCGCCGCGTACCCTGCGAGCTCGCGGCGTGGAGCGCTCCACTCCGGGCGGGATGCTCGGGAGAGGAACTCGGGACATGGATGCCCGGGGACCGGGCTGCGCGTCGCGCCGGAACGCGACGGGCCGGAAGGGGCGGCGCGACAGGCTGCGCACGATTTCCCGCCGTCGCCTGCGCGCCCCTCTCTCGTCGATCAAGACTCTCTTGTATCCCACGCCCTCCCCGCCCCCAGGCAGACTCCACTGCCTGGGGCCACGTTCCGCAGACAACAACCACGCCCGGCGGGGGGAGTCCCACCAGCCCTGTAGGGCGCGAGTGATTTAGAGCGCTTCCTCTCCCGATCCCCTTCTTCCCCTTCGGGGATGTGTTTGTTTCTCCGTGTGAATAATAAGCGCGCCCTCCCCCAGGCGACCGGCAGCCCACCAGGCCCAATGCGACCCTCCCCCGATCCCGTTGAATGTAGCATCGACAAGCTCTGCAATGTGTTCCAAATTGGCCACGACGGTTTCCGAGATACCTCCAAGAGGTCCCATGACGGTCCCACTATGGCTCCAAGTGGCCACGGAACCCCCCACGGAGGCCCCCAACAGGCTAAACTTTGCGTAGAACTTTCGGAACTCGATGTGTTGGCCCTCTCGTCCTTTCGCTTGCAATGGGCTCCCGGGGCCTCTTGCTCCACGGGCGCCCGAGAGGGCCCCCAAAGAGACCCAATATGGCCCGAAGATGGCCTCGAGAGCGCCCAAGAGCGCCGCAAGAGCGCCCCAGGAGGGCCCCATGAGGCGACTTTGGGGGCTCCAGAGAAGGGGGCGCTAGTTGAGTACACGCCCTCTTTGATCGATGTCCTCCAACATGTTCCTGAGAAAACCTTCGAGGCCCCCGAGAACCCCAAGGGGGCCCCAAGAGGGCCCCAAGATAGCCCCAAGGGGCACCCGAGCGGCTCTAAAGACGCCCCCAAAAGGCTCCCAAACGGCCTGCAAAAGACCCTGCGAGGTCCCACATCCATGATCAGCGCAAGTCGCCTGGGCATCGTTTTTGGATTGGCTGGTGGGGCTACTTTTTGATCGCGACCGCGGTGAGACAAGTCGGGCGGCGGAAAGGAACGAAGCGCAGATGCAACGGCTTAAAGTAGCGCGCAGGAGGAGAAGGGCGAAAAGAAAAAAAATAACAAGAACGAGCAGGAGAGACGGACAGCAGGCGAACCTCACTGCCGCTCAGAAGAGCGCCGGCACCAAGAGGAGCTCCAGGGCGACGTGCCGCACCACGAGGTAATTCAAGAAACCCACGACCCGGATGTGGAAGACCGTCGCGAGGAACAGCACGCCGTGGACAAAGCCAGGAACCATCACAAAACGGCGACCCGCGACACGAGGAGGGACATGCCGTGCGGGCGCTCAACGGCAAATCCTGCAGGTGGGGCTACGCGAAGCGTCTAGAATTTTGCAGACCAGTCCCACGACCAGGACCCTCGCCTAAACCCCGAGGCTTTTGGGCATAGTATCTAATTTCTGGGGCGGAATCTCGGTGCCCGAGCCTCGAGGAGATCCTCGAGAGCCTGCGACCCTCGAGCCTGCGATCCTCTGGGCGAGAGGCCTTCGGCAGTGGCGTCTCCCCCTCCGCGTCCGGGAGGTCGATGTCCGAGCGGGCCCGCAGGAGGTACCTCACCGCGACGAGGCGGCCTGCGAGTTGAGCCGCAACCGCCGCGACCGTCGACTCCGTCGTTATCGTCGTGGTCGGTCGCCCATCGTCTCGTCGTCGCCGATGCTCGTCGTCGTCGTCGTCGTCGTCGTCGTCGTCGTCGTCGTGGTCCTTCCGCTCCTCCTCCTCCTCCTCCTCCTCCTCTGCTCCTCCTCCTCCTCCTCCTCCTCTGCTCCTCCTCCTCCTCCTCCTCCTCCTCATCTCTCCTCTCTTGCCGCTCCTTCCCCTCTGCTCTTCTCACTCCTCCCCTTCATCTTCCTCCTCGCTCTTCTTCCCGATTCTCCTCCTGCTCCCTGTCTCGTTTTGATCCTCCTCCTCCTCCTCCTCCTCCTCCTCCTCCTCCTCGAGCCTCCTCCTCTTCCTCCTCCTCCACCTCGAGCCTCCTGCGCTGGATGGCCTCGCGCGGTGCGCCGGTGGCCGCTCGCGTGCAGCTGCTGGGCCCTCCGCGAGCCCGGCAGCCCTGAGCTTTTGGCCGGCGTGGGCCCTCCGACGGCGCGGCGGCGCCGTCGCCAGAGCTCGGCCGTGGCCGGGGGCCCTGGCGATGGCGCGGCGGGCCAGTTGGACGGCGCCGGCGCGGAGGAGGAGGTCGGGGAAGGGGGGGCGGCTGGTGCGGCCGCGGCGGGAGGGGCGCCGTGGACGGCATCGGGGAGTCGCCGCCGCCCAGCGAGGTGGGCGGACGACCTGCTGCCGCGGGCGGGTGTGGGCCGCCCTGCGGGCCGCGCCCGCCTGGGCAGGCGGCCTCGGGCAGGCGGCTCGGCGGCACGGGGCGTGAGCTCGTCGGCCGCATCCTGAGCCTGCCGGAGCGCCTGATGTCGCCGACGGCCGCGGGCGCGGCTCGGAGGACCCGTGGGGGGCAGGCCTCGGGCCCTCTCTCGACCGGGGCACGTTCCACTTCCGAGCGGGCCCTCGGCGAGGGTGCAGGTCCCGGCGGGCAGCTTCGAGCAGCCGCCTACAGCCCAGGAGCGCGGCGAAGCCAGAGGCTACGGCCAGGAAGCGCAGGCGGCTAAGCCCGTCGTCAAGACCTCTGCTGCGAAGGCCTGCAAGGAAGAACTTCGCGCGGCACGGCGCCACTGGGAGAGTCCCGCGCGGCACGGCGCTGCCTCGGGAAAGGTATCGCGCGCTCTTGGGCGCGGATCGTGGGGTCGAGGGCTGCGCCTCGTACCGCGCGGCGCGTGACGCAAGAGTGGCCCTGGGGGCACGAGGGACCTTTGGTGCGCGGCTTCTGGGGGGCGCAGGGGGGCCAAACCCAGGCGCGCAAGCTGCCGCTGTCGCGCACCGCATGCAGCGATCGAGGAAAACCCAGTTGGCCCGCTCCAAAGGTCACTCCTGCGAAGTGTCACTCGTCATGCAGCCGATCCCTGGGACCCAATACCAACAGAGTCGATCCGATAACAACGAGGTCGACGCCGCCGACGACGATGATTTCTGGAGACCTCAAGGTCTCTGGCGGTGGAGGTCCCCTCGGCAGGCCCCCGGGACACCCGGATGCCCAAATAGACGGAAAAGTATGGGAAAACCAGCCAAGAGCGCGCAGAAGCCTCCCTCCGAGATCCTGGGCCCTCGAAGGACAGGGGGGTCCCAAGAGAACGAAGGTGCCCCGAAAACCTTGATGCGACGACAACGACGAGCGACGACGACAACGGCGGCATCGTCGACGACGACGGTGAAGACGAGCGGGCAACCCAAATCCGCTCAACATCGGTCCCCAGACCCCTCCCGAGGTCCACCCTGGATTCTTTCCCGCCCTGGACAGCTTTATGACGGCCCCGGAGCCCGAAGCGGGCCTCTGGAGTCTGAACGTCGGCCAAAACGATGACGACGAAGACCCCCGAGATCCGTCGGCACGGTTTACCCGGGGGCCGTAGGCGACCCGAGGAGTAGGAGGAGGGGGAGGAGGAGGAGGAGGTGGAGGAGAGGGAGGGGGAGGAGGAGATGGAGGAGGAGGAGAATGAGGAGAAGGAGGAGACGGAGGAGGAAGAGGAGGAGAAGGAGGAGGAGAAGGAGGAGGAGGAGGAGGAAGGAGGAGGAAGGAGGAGGAGGAGGGAGGAGGAGGAGGAGGGAGGAGGAGGAGGGAGGAGGAGGAGGAGGAGGAGGAGGAGGAGGAGGAGGACGGGTCGCATAAGCCCTTCGGAGAAACACTCTACATCCGACAACTTCCGGGGGGGCAATTCTATTACCCCGGATCCGTGTGTCATGGCACCGGGCCTTGAGAACGCCGCCCCCCGCAGCCGCAATCTTAGGTCGGCTGTGTCTCCCTACAGGCGGATTTGGGACGAAAATTAAGACATACCCAGAAAATACTCCCAAATGCTTAGAACTAGTAAAAAAAAACGCCCCCATCTTATATTTTTGCCTATTTTTGGATTTTCCTCCTGTAGAGGGACACGCCCGACTTTACCGCAATCGAGGAGCGACGCCCGCACTGAAAACAATCACACCGTCGGAGATCGGTAGGGAGCACCCATGAGAAGCACCCCGACAAGCGAGGCCGTTTAGTAAAAGCCCCCGAGGAAAGAATCGAACAGGGCTGGGCTATTTCGTAAACGCCCTGGGCCGCTTAGCAAACGCCAGTTATCGGGGTCGGGGTGGTTCTCCCTCCCTTGCATCGGGGAGACGTAAGACTCGGGTACGGGGGACCCGGGTTGGCCTGATGGGGCCGCCATGAGAATGACGAGACCCAGCCTGAAATCTGATGCGAGCTCCCGCTGCAGACACCCCACGAACACTGGACCGTCAAACTCCAGGACGCGCTCGTCAAAAAGCGTCGGCTAACCCGAGTTCCGGCGTACTCGAGTCATGTGTGCTCCCCCATTGAATTAGGACGGTCATGTCCTCCTACAGGCGGCACTTTTTCCTCTCTTCACATATATATATATAGTTAAAAGTTGTTGATCTTAAACTGTTGCATTAACTACCCCCAACATATTCAAAGATAGCCACACATTTTCGAACAATCGTCCCCACAGAACTGTTTGGACTATTTATGAATATTCCTCCTGTAGAGGGACATGCCCGACTTAACCCTTGAATCTGGGGACGATCGGACAAGCGACGACGAGCCACGGCGAGCGGCGGCGGCGAGCGACGGCGCGCGGCGGGCCCACAACATGAAAACAAAACGACCTCTGACGCCGCGCCCGTTTGTTTTTGTGCATGGCGCGGGCGCCAGAGGTCTGGACCCCTTCCGAAGGTAGGCGGCGCGCACAAGGGGGTGTGGGAGGGAGGAGGGCTTCTTAGAAGCAGGCTGCTTCTTAGAAGGCTCCGGCCTTGCATCTACGGAGAAGGCCCGCGCCTTCTAAGAAGCAGGGGTGCTTCTAATAAGCCCTCCCCCCTCCCCCCACCCCCCTCTGCGCGTGGCTGACTTCCGAAGGGGGCCAGCGTCTCGCCCCGAGCCAATCTGTGACCTTTGAAGAACAAGAAGAATAATAATAAATAAATAAATAAATACATACATACATAAGAAGAATAAAAAAGAAGAAGAGAAGACGCCACAAACACAAACTTTCGGCGCTCCGCGCGGATTTCTTGGATCCGCGCCGGGGGCGCCCCCTGCGGCGCCTCCGGCGCCGCCCCTGGCGCGGGTCCAGCGCGGGTCCAAGAAATTCGCGCGGAGCGCCAAAAGTTTATGTTTATGGTGCCTTTTCTTCTTCGCCATCCTCCCGAGGCCAGGCGAGGGCCCCCAGGAGGCCGAAAACGACGAAGGTGCTGCGCCTTGATTGCTTCCAGGCGCCAGAGGGGACCAGAGGACGAGCGACACCACACCGCCTACGGCCCATGGGGCTCAGCGTATGCCCGCACATCTGGCGTGGGCTTCTGCGTGGTATGGACCCCGACGGGCCGTATCGCAAAATGGAGGGCCGTAGGTGGGGTGGTGTCGCTTGTTTTCTGGTCGATGGATATCTGGAAGACGAGCGCCGACGAGCGGCGGCGGCGGCGGCGAGCGCCGGCAAGCGGCGGGCGGGGCGGGACCCCTCCCCGGAGACCGACTCTTCCTCCTGCAGCCGACATATTCGACGGTCCCGAGGCTGGGAGGCCCCCTATAGGGGCCCGTCGTCTGCCGTCGTCGTCGTCGTCGTGGTGGTCGTGGTCGTCGTCGTCGCCGTCGTCGTCGCCGTCGCCGTCGCCGTCGTCGTCGCCGTCGTCGTCGCCGTCGTCGCGGCGTTCCTCTCACGGCGCGAGGGGCTCCTGGGCATCGTTTAACAAACCCCTATCTCCATGAACGTGGCCTGGGCCCCAATGGCCGATTGACCCCTATCTCCAATCCCCATTGGCCAGATGGGGATTTAGGCCGTTCCTGTCGGTTTTCGAGATGTGTGTGTGTGTGTGTCCCCAACTGGGGTGTGAGGATGCTGGGGGGCTGGACAGGAGGAGGAGGAGGAGGAGGAGGAGGAGGAGGAGGAGGAGGAGGAGGAGGAGGAGGAGGAGGAGGAAGAGGAGGAGGAGGAGGATGGGGATGGGGATGGGGATCGGTTCAACGATACCGAGCGCCGCAAGGCGGGGGGCGGCCTGCCCCGGCGGCGAGGTGCAGCGGCGCCCGCCCCGCGCGGTCGAGGTCCGCCGGGCGGAAGCCGCGCAGGACCTCGGCTCAGAGCGAGGCTGCAGCGCCGGGGCCGACGGCGCAGGCGACCACGGCGAGCAGCCACGACGTCTAGGTCGGGCACGGCCCCCCTACAGGCCGATTTTTTGGATTTTAGACGAAAAATATAAAACAACAGTCAGGCAATATCCAAAATTTGTTCAAATATACTAAAAAGAATCGTCCCCAGACTATCTGACTACTTTTGAATATTCCTCCTGTAGAGGGACAGGCCCGACTTGCCACGACGTGCTTCCCCAGACAGGACCGCGTCGCAAGCAAACAAAAAAACATCAGGACACGGGAGGTGTCTTTGTGGCCAACGGCGGCCTCGGGGTGCCCTCTCGCCGGGCCTCGGGGCCGTCAACGAAAACCGACCCAGGAGGAAAAACTGGTGCCGGGGAAAGGGTCGGGACTTCCAGGGGCCCCGCATGGAAGAAATCAGGACGTCGCATGTCTGGGCTTCGTCGTGCTTCGACGGCCCCGCGGGCGGGTCTGGCCCGTCCCCCCCGCGGCGGCCGGCACGCGCGGGCGCTGCGCGCGCGTGGCCCGGCCCACCTCCTCCACCTCCTCTTGCAGGCGCCCTCCGCCCACCCTGGGGGCCTCTCGCCTCGCAAGCCGAGCAACCACGACGACCACGACGAACAACCACGACGACGACCGCACGAACACGACACCGAAACCGATTTCCCGGTGGGGGACCCTTCGTTACACTGCGATCTCACCCCCCAAGCTCCGACGATCGGGACACCACTGGGGCGCCAGTGGTACACCACCAGTGCACCATGCAGACACCACATGGGGCACCATCAGGACACCATCGGAACACCACTCGGAGCACCTATTGTTAGGTCGGGCGTGTCTCCCTACGGGCGGATTTTGGACGAAACATGAAATAGTTTAAACAGATTCCAACACTTGTCAAACATTGTCAAAAAATCGTCCCCAGACTATGGTTTAACTATTTCTAACTATTCCCCCTGTAGAGGGACAGCCCCGACTTAAACCTATTGGGACACCGCCAGGACACCATCGAGACACCATCGAAGCACCACTGGGACACTATCTGATGGTGTCATGGTGGTGTTTCGGTGGTGTCTTGATGGCTCGGCCGTGGATATCGCCGCCACCCCCATCAGATTAAAGGGGCCCAGGGACACACAAACAAATAACTACACACAATGCCCAGGATTCCCTATGTTTCCACATATTTTCTGGGTTTTCGTCTTCCCCCCACTTCCCATATTTTCCTGGGAGTCGACGATTAGTTGTGTCTGTGTGTTTTTCCCCCGCCTGACAGATAAGGAACCTTCCAGGGTCTGAAGCCTCCTGGGCGCATGATTTGACGAACGCCCCGACCGCATTCCTTTCCCCCCCCAGGGGAAGAGCAGGAGACGGAGAGAGATGACGAGGAGGAGGAATCGTGAGGAGGAAGCACATCAGCAAGGGGAGGCGGAGGAGGAAGCACAACACCTTCCCCTCCTGCTGCTGCTGCTGCTGCTGCTGCTGCTGCTGCTGCTCCTCCTCTTTTTTTCCTCCTCCTCCTCCTTTTCCTTTTCCTCCTCCTCCTCCTCCTCTTCCTTCCCTGCCATCTGGCCCCCCGGGAACGAAAACGCATGTTGCGAGGCTCGGGAAATTGCTTCTGCTGCCTCGCAGGCCCCCCTGGAACCCGGAAGCGAAAACGTGTTTCGAGGCTCGAACAAGTCTTCCTGCTGCCTCCCAGGCCTCTGGAGGCCGACTGCTGCCTCCCATGGCCCCCGGAAACAGACACCGCATTCCTCGAGGCTCGAGTCAAGGCCTCTGCTGCCTGCCAGCCCTCTCTGGAGGCCGGCTGCCGCCTCCCAGGCCCCCGGAAGCCGACAACGCATGTCTCGACGCTCGGGAGATCACTTCCTGCTGCTTCCCAGGCCTCCCTGGAGGCCGACTGCTGCCTCCCAGGCCTCTAGAAACCAAACACCCATGTTTCGAGTCTCGGAATCCTGCCTCCGCTGCCCCAGACCTCTCTGGAGGCCGACTGCTGCCTCCCAGGCCCCCTCGGAAACGGAACGCGCTTTTTTCCAGGCTCGAGGGCTTGCTCTGCTGCCTCCCAGGCCTCTGGAGGCCGATTGCTGCCTCCCAGGCCCCCCGGAACGAAAACGCATCAGTTTCTCCTCCTCCTCCTCCTCCTCCTCCTCCTTCTCCAACTCCTTCTCCAACTCCTTCTCCTCCTCCTTCTCCTCCTCGTTCTCCTCCTCGTTCTCCTCCTCCTCCTCCTCCTCCTCCTCCTCCTCCTCCTCCTTTCCCCTTCCCCTGCCATCTGGCACCCTCGGAAACAAAAACGCATGTTTCGAGGCCCGAGCAGTTGTTTATGCTGCCTCCTACGCCTCTCTGGAGGCCGACTGCTGCCTCCCAGGCCCCCGGAAACCGAAAAAACACTGCTCGAGGCTTGAAGACTTGTTCTTGCTCCCGACCACGCCTCTGGATGCCGACAACGGGTTTTCGACTGCACAAGTTCCGCGGAAACTCTCTCCAGGTCCTTTCTATAGGTGTTTCCCGGATGGCTCCTTCGAGAGCTGAGAGGGCTTCAGATTGAGAAACTGGAGCCGTAGCCCCGGAAATTCCCGCATAGCTCCTTGTAGCTGCTCCGGCGCACCACCCCCAAAAATAGCATGTACGACTAAGTTTTCCTTGGGGCGACCTGGAAGCAGAACGTCCAGGGGCCTGCTTTGCGGGACCAGCAAAGATCAAATTTCGGGAGCTTTGAGAATTTATGTCCGAGTTCTCGGGAGTTACGGGCTGCTTTGGGCTCGCATCGGGCGTCCGGGTTTCGAAAGATTGCGAATTGATTTCTCAGGCTCCGAAAAATGGACTTCTTTGTTTTTATCTATTGGGCATGCTGCAAGGTTGTCTTCGACGCAAAGGGGTGGGGGAGGTGGCTTTGGGAGCCCGTGGGTGGCACCCCTCACAATACATTCATGCAACATTCACGCGGTGCAGTGAGAAGCAATGCGCAGCAATGTAAAACAGGCAAGCCTCCACTAACTTCTGCGGGGGCTTCCGACGGTCCCCGCCAACTTCTTCCGACACCCCCCTCCTCCTCCTTCTCGATTATCTGGCTGCTGTTGCTCCTCATGATCAATAACTCCTCCTCCGCCTCCTTGGCTTTCCTCCTTCCCTTCGCCACCATCGTCTTCAAGAACTGGGAGCCGAACTGGCACTGGCTGAGCCGGAACAGTCCTTAAACCGGAACCGCCCTGAACCAATTCCAAAACCGAACCAGACCGGACCGAACCAAGCTTTCTCGAACCGAAGCGAATGGAACGGAACCGCTTATTCTCATGTTGGGCTATAGCTGGTGCAAGTCTAGGCGGAGTGAGCCCGGACGGAGACCGGACACTCCGTATGGACGTACTCCGTATGGACTTCGCATCCGCCGACTTTCCTGATGCCCCCCGTTGCGTCCGACCCGGGGACAATCAGACGAGCGCAGTCCAGAAACGCCGCTCGACCACTGCCGGCCTGTGGCCTCCTTCACGCGGACCCTTCGGGCGCAGATGATCCGATCTCCTCGCCGTCCTCAGCCTCCTCTTTTCTCCGCCTCCGTTCCTCCGTCCTCCCCCTCCTCCTCCTTCCTCCTCCTCCTCCTCCTCCTCTTCCTCCTCCTCCCTCCTTCGTCTTTCCTCGTCCACCGTCTCTGGGGAAACCACAACACATACGGATACGACGAGGGCCTCCCAGGACGCCTAAAGAGGGGAAGCGAGGGAAGGGTAGCGTCATCGGTAGCGTTTCCTCCTCTGCCCTCCCTCCCCCTCCGCCTCGGCCTGACCCTCGCCTGCGCCTCCCCGGGAACGGCCGGCGCTCGCAGAACAGCCTGCCCCAGGGCTGCGGGGCCCTCGCGACGGCACAGAGCACGACGGCACCTCGGGAGCAGCAGCCCAGATCGAGCTGGGGGCACGTCTGGACCAGAACCCAAACGACACCACCCCGCCTCCGAGCCAGCGGTGCTGAAAATTTGGGCACTTGCCCAACTGCGACCACCCACGACACCACCCCGCCTACGATCCAGCGGTGCTGAAAATTTGGGCACCTGTCGATTGGTTCTTGGTCGACGTCTGCTCAATGCTTCCAAGAACGGCTTTCCCCGCCGAGACAGAGCCGGCTGTGCCCTGGACGAGGTCGCTGGCGACGGCGACGTGGCCGGCTTCCGCTGCCTGCAGGCGAGGCGGGAGAGCAGGTGGACCAGGGAAGGGGCGGGCAGAGGTGCGCGCGCGCGGGAACATTCAAGATCGGCGGTGTTCGGACGGGCGGGGAACAAAAAGGTTTCGGGCTTCTCTGGGCATCCCAGGTCTTGCCGAAGTCGATGGTTGCGTTTCCCCAAAACGCTGGCCCCAGAATCCCAACCATGATGGACCTAAGCCGAACTTATCGCCAACGCTCGCGTCAGAGTGAGCGGGTGCCGGAAGAGTCTTACATCATCACTGTGCGTGCGTGGCTTGAGTAAGTGGTGGCCACGCTGTGGGGCAGGTCGGGAGGGCGCTGGGAGGGCAGTGCCCGAGGAACCGGACGCTCGTACTCGCCTCCCTCAGAAGACATCATGCGATCGCAACATCCTGCCCTTCCTCCTCCCCCTCCCCACCCTGGCCTCGGGAGCCGTCCGAAGTCTTCGCAGACTCCCGACATATTGTTCCTGTCTCAATCTGCGCCCCCGCGGAGGTTTCGACCCCTTACCTTGGGTGTCATTTTGCGTCCTGTATTGGATGAGTTTCTCGTGGCCCCATTGCCCGAAAACTGAAGGGGAACGTTGAGGGGGGGCCCCGCTAGCGAATCCGCACGTTCCTGGGAGGAGTGCGCCATCGGGCCCTCGTCGTCGATTAGTGGGCGATCCGGAGGTCGATGCACCTCCCAGAGCATAGATCCCCTCCACTCACGCTGCAGGGGCTCGGACACGGGCTCGTATCGCTCTGAGGCACGACTCCGGAGGTCGAAAAGGAAGTACAAAAAGGGGTGTGGTGTCAATGCTGGAAATGGCGATGGTATCTACGATGTACATGGCATTACGGTTCCAACAGTGCTGGCTTTGCGCCGGCCGCTCCAAACGGAATCATAACACACGACTCCAACCTCCCCAAGCGTTCCCCAAGCGACCGCAGCCCTACATGCTCGGCAACAGAAGAATCTGTTCCAGGACGCCCGTCCCGGCGGATGGGTGCTGCCAAACCCTGAGACCCGACGCTGCAGAAAAATTGCAACATCTCAAAAATCACGCCCAGAGGCCCAGAACCCCATCTTTCTGTGCCATTTTCCGAGCCAAATCGGTCCAGCTCGGGCTCCAGGGGTCCCGAAGCCGGGCGAACAAGCGCCCGGTACGAAAAAATGGCACCGCGCTAAGATCTCAGGGTATTGCCGGCACCCGTCCGCCGGGATTGCCGGCACCCCTCCGCCCGCAGCCTGCGACCGTCGTCGGGGCTCTCCCGTGACCCGTGGGGAGGTCCTCCTTCGGCTCCGGGGCCCCCCGGCGTGGGGCGCCGTGCGCGGCTGGCCTCGCATGCGTGAAGGCGGACACAGCCCGGGGCAGCACGCCGCCCGTGCGCAGCGGATCGTGCCAGAGTGGTGGGAAGGAGAGCTGCCCACGGGCGGGTGGTGACCCAGACCCCCTCGGGCAATGAGAGAATCATGACGTGTCGTTCCGCTCCGCGGGGTGGGGGGCTGGGAAAGACTCGGGACGCCGACGCCTGGGGTCTGAGACTTGATCAGCGTGTTGCGCCCCATCGTGGTGGAACAGAACCGGCGGCGAGAGACGCGGGGCCAAGGATCCCGACTGTATCATTACCATGACTTCGTGCTCCTCCTCCCCTGCCATGCGCCAGCTTTCTTCAGTGCGGGGTCCCTGGGAGCTGCCCTGGAGCCGGTTCTTCATCCCGTGCCGTTTTCTGACGGTCCCGGGGCTCGGTGAGGGCCCCAGGAAACCCAAGACGGCCAAAAACCTCCGGTGCTGTTGCTGTTCGCGACGCGACCACGTCTGGGTCTGAACCCTTGGGC
The DNA here is from genome assembly GCA_963575745.1 of Prorocentrum cordatum. NCBI lineage: Eukaryota > Dinophyceae > Prorocentrales > Prorocentraceae > Prorocentrum > Prorocentrum cordatum. The sequence goes on along the minus strand of CAUYUJ010020612.1, from coordinate 95,534 downwards.
GGCGGCGGCGGCGGCCTCTCCTGGCGCAGCCCGAGAGGAGTCCAGTAGGGGATCGACTGCAGAATTTATTTACCCCAGAGATGATTATTCTCGTCGAGGTGACGGAAAGAACGTGGAATGATCTACGAGCATTCTGCGAATTTCTCGCACATGCGACGAGAAAACGAATCTTGGGGGGAAATCAACACACTACGCATTTTTCGTGCACTCGACGAGAAAATCAATTCTGGGGTAAATCAGTCCTGTAGTCGATTCCCTACTCGCGAACACTCTGCGCGTTTTTCGTACACTCGACGAGAAAAACTATTTTTCACTGCACCGACCTTGCAGACGTGCTGCAGTGGATTTTCGCGTGGATTTCTGTCAATGCGAAGCCCCGAAACGGCGAGCGAAAAACGAAGTGAATTTCACGTGGATTTTTTAGTTTTCATTCCTGGCCAAAAAAATCCGCACGAAATCCTCTTCGAATTCCGGAACGACATTCTCCAGGACACTCTGGGCCCATCCTATCGTCTTCTGAATGATATCCGCTCTGGGATGTGGGCGCCATGAGAACATAAATTCTGGGGCAAATCAATTCCGTAGTCAATCCCCCGCTCGACGGCGAGAGGGCACGGCCCGGGGGTCCTGGGTGCGGGCCCCCCCGCGGGCGGCCTCGTGCAGCGGGGTCCGGCCGTGCACGCTGCGCGTGCCCTCTTGGGGGAGCTGTGCCTCTCCTCCTCCCCCCCTTCTGCACCTCCCTCCCTCCTCCTCACCTCCTCCTCCTCCTCCTCCTCCCCGTCCTCCTCCTCCCCGTCCTCCTCCTCCTCCTCCTCCTCCTCCTCCTCCTCCTCCTCCTTCTCTCCCTCCTCCTCCTCCTCCCCCTCCTTCTCATCCTCCTCCTCCTCTTCCCCTTTCCTCCTCCTCCTCCTCCTCCTCCCCCCTTCTGCCCTTCCCTGCTTCTCCCCCTCCTGGCGCCTCCTCCCCAGGAGGGAGGGAGAAGCAGGGAAGGGCAGAAGGGGGGAGGAGGAGGAGGAGGAGGAGGAAAGGGGAAGAGGAGGAGGAGGATGAGAAGGAGGGGGAGGAGGAGGAGGAGGGAGAGAAGGAGGAGGAGGAGGAGGAGGAGGAGGAGGAGGAGGAGGAGGACGGGGAGGAGGAGGACGGGGAGGAGGAGGAGGAGGAGGAGGTGAGGAGGAGGGAGGGAGGTGCAGAAGGGGGGGAGGAGGAGAGGCACAGCTCCCCCAAGAGGGCACGCGCAGCGTGCACGGCCGGACCCCGCTGCACGAGGCCGCCCGCGGGGGGGCCCGCACCCAGGACCCCCGGGCCGTGCCCTCTCGCCGTCGAGCGGGGGATTGACTACGGAATTGATTTGCCCCAGAATTTATGTTCTCATGGCGCCCACATCCCAGAGCGGATATCATTCAGAAGACGATAGGATGGGCCCAGAGTGTCCTGGAGAATGTCGTTCCGGAATTCGAAGAGGATTTCGTGCGGATTTTTTTGGCCAGGAATGAAAACTAAAAAATCCACGTGAAATTCACTTCGTTTTTCGCTCGCCGTTTCGGGGCTTCGCATTGACAGAAATCCACGCGAAAATCCACTGCAGCACGTCTGCAAGGTCGGTGCAGTGAAAAATAGTTTTTCTCGTCGAGTGTACGAAAAACGCGCAGAGTGTTCGCGAGTAGGGAATCGACTACAGGACTGATTTACCCCAGAATTGATTTTCTCGTCGAGTGCACGAAAAATGCGTAGTGTGTTGATTTCCCCCCAAGATTCGTTTTCTCGTCGCATGTGCGAGAAATTCGCAGAATGCTCGTAGATCATTCCACGTTCTTTCCGTCACCTCGACGAGAATAATCATCTCTGGGGTAAATAAATTCTGCAGTCGATCCCCTACTGGACTCCTCTCGGGCTGCGCCAGGAGAGGCCGCCGCCGCC
>CAUYUJ010020612.1:47182-92182 GCA_963575745.1 Prorocentrum cordatum | reverse complement strand
CCCCTCCTCCCCCTCCTCCTCCTCCTCTTCCTCCTCCTCCTCCTTCTCCTCCTCCTCCTCCTCCTCCTTCTCCTCCCCTTTCCTCCTCCTCCTCCTGCTGAGCCATTCCTCTCGGAGAAGCGGGGGCGCGCCGCTGGGTCTCGCGCCCGAGCTCCACTCGGCAAACCCGGGAAGGACGCTGCCGATCGGGGGGCCTGACAGAGGGGCGCCCGCGGTCGACGAGGCAGATGCGTGCACCACGGTGGAGCTGGCCGCGCAGCGCGAGCCTGTAGGGCGACCGAATCTATACATATCCACTGCTCCCTGGCCAGGCACGCCGTGAACCCAGCAGCAGTGTATACGCCACACCCTCCTGGCTGGGCCAGGAGGGCGTATACACAGCTCCTGGGTTCAGAGTGGGCCTGGCCAGGGAGCAGTGGATATGTATAGATTTCGTCGCCCGAGCCTGGTCAACGTGGAAGAAGAAGGCTCACTGCTCGCTTGCAGCCACGCGCTGGGAGGGCGTCGGGGTACGTGCGATGGCGGCCGACCGCGTGCCAAGCAGCCGTGGGTGAGCCAGAAGGCGAGGAAGGCTAGCATGGCCCAGGCCTCGCGGGGCAACGGAGGCACGTGCCGCCGGTGTCCTACGCTCCCCACTACGGTTTTCATTTCAAAGTGTGGGCGGGTGTTGCCATACTCTTTGTCTGCACTTTGTTGCACCATCCATTGGAGCACTTGAAATAGGAAGTACCAATGATGGCTGGCACGCTTGCCTTAAATGTGGATTGTCACGTATCAACATGTATAAGTACACTGTCGCCCAGCTATACTGAAAACAATTCAATGATGCATCAATGCATCACGTTGACTTGCATTCACACGATTGTTTTGCATGCCGCTGGATGGTCGCATTGTCGCGGCAAGCTATGGGCACATTGCTTGTCTTTCATGACGGGCCGTGCCGCAAGGCGTCGACGATGGGGTCAGGTAGTTCTAACCCTCTTTGTACACTTGTGTTCTCTCGCAACTGTCGCAACCGAGATGTATCATGTCTTTTCCCGTGTGTTCTCCTCGTTCCGCATATTTGCCCCCATGTAGCGAGAAGTGTTGCATCAGGCGAACCAGTTTTCATTTCTCCGACGTGTGGTGAGAGTTCTTGGCCGAAACAAATTTCGAATCAAATCCTCCTCCTCCTCTTCTTCCCTCAACCGCGCATGGTGCAAGTGTGCGCAGCTGCCAAGAGAGGGCACGGGGGTCGGTGGATGGGAAATCTGGGGACGGGGTCGATTCTTGGACGTTCACCGGCATCGCTTGGAGGGAGGGCTCTCTCCCTCTGAAGTGGGTGGCTGGCTCGTTGTATGAATGCCGCTTTTGGATGCCCCTCTAAGCGAGTGTCCTCCCTCCTCCGCTCTCCCTCCTTCCTCCTTCCTCATTCCTCCTTCTCCTCCTCCTCCGTCCCTCCTGCTCCTTCTGTTGCCTCTGCTTTTCCTCCTCCTGATGCCCCTTCTCATCGCTCCGTCCACCCATCCCTCCTCCACACGAACACTCCTCCTCGTCGCATTACACGACGTGCCGGTAGGGTAGGCCACGCGGTTCGCCTGACATTCCCCACCGCTTGTGCCCATGGCGCGCAAAACCTGCAATAGTCATACGGCTGGAAGGCGTGTGGTTGTTCGTGTGCGGCTCCTCGCTCTGTCACCGCGCACATGCGCTTTTGTTCAATATTCTAGCGGTCGAGCGGACCACGGGCGAGTGTTCGAGAGATCAGCCGCGAGACTAGCCTCGTGATAAGAGCGTTCGCGCAATGCATACTCTCGCAACCAATGTGGATTTCCTGTGCGCGTGCGTCCTGATCCTGCTCCTGATGGGGAGGGCGGTGCCCCAACAAACTGGCCGGGTCTTGCTAGAAGTGCTCCTGGCCCGAGGTGCCCCCTCAGGATTCCCAGAGAGGCTTCCACGGTCTCCTCAGCACCCCCTGCGAGGCTCAGGGGGCCCCGGCGGCTCTAAGATGCAGCGAAAGGCCAGGGGCACCTTGAGCAACCCCTCGAAGTGGGCTCCTCCTGCTTGTTTGTGTCTATATATATATATATAAATGTGCACATGCAGGTGCATATATGTATAGATATGAGCGTATGTATGGGTGTAGGTATGGATGTATGGATGTATGCATGTAGGTTTGCATGTATGCATGTGTGTATGTTTGCGAGCACGTCTGTACGTACGTATGCATGTATGTATGTTTGTGTGTATATATACATTCACGCATGCATGATATATACGTGTGCGTACACGCATATGTATATGTATGTATGTTTGCATGCATGCAAGTGTGTATGTGTGTGTGCATGTAGTTACATGTGAACGTGCAGATGTATGTACGTATGTCTGTCTGTCTGTCTGTCTGTCTGTCTGTCTGTCTGTCTGTCTGTCTGTCTGTCTGTCTGTCTGTCTGTATATATATACATATATATGTATGTGTGTATGTATGGGTGTATGTATGTATGTATGTATGTATGTATGTATGTATGTATGTATGTATGTACCTATGTGCGTACGCATGCATGTTTGTATGTATGTGTTGTACGTCTGTTTGCACATGCGTACGCATGCTTGTATGTTTGTATGTGTGTATGCATGCAAGCATGTATGCCTGTCCGTATATGTGTATGTGCGTATGCATGTATATGTTCATGTATAAATGTATGTCTGCATGCATGTATGCATGTGTATGTATGCATGTATGTATGTATGCATGCATGTATGTATGTGTATGCATGTATGTATGTACGTTTGTATTTGTATATGCATGAATGCCTGTATATATGATCCAGGGTCGAGGGTTCACGCCCCCCCCCCCCAGATGGTATGGTCCCAGGATTCCTCGGCCCCCCCCCCCCAGATGGTATGGTCCCAGAGACGACGACGACGACGACGACGACGACGACGACGGCGACGACGGCGACGACGGCGACGACGACGACGACACGACGACGACGACGACGACGGCTGCGGCGGCGACGACGCCGGCGGCGGCGGCGACGACGACGATGACGACGATGACGACGGCGACGACGACGATGACGACGACGACGATGACGACGACGACGAGGACGACGAGGACGACGAGACGACGACGAGGACGACGACGACGACGACGACGACGACCTCTGAACCACCACAGCACCACACCACATCCACAGGGGGGGGGAGGGGGGCACCGCAGCGCAGCACCACGCCACGCCCACTTCTGAACCACCACAGCACCACACCACATCCACAGGGGGGGGGGGGCACCGCAGCGCAGCACCACGCCACGCCCACAGGGGGGGGCGGGGGGGACCATCGCGCGGGGGGGGGGGGCCCAATGGCATCAGCATTGGGGGGGGGGGCCCAAGCCCTGGACCATATGTGCAGATGTTTGCAGACATGTAAATGTATATATGCATATGTATATGATTTTGTAAATGCATGGATGTACGCATGTCTGTATGTATGCAGCCATGTAGGCATGCATGTATGTACGTGTGCATGCCTGTAAGCATGCGCCCATGCATGTATGCATGCATGCATGCATGTATGCATGTGTGTATATGTAGGTACGTATGGACGCATATAATCCTAATCATTCACTGCGCACGGCTGCGCAGCCGCTGCGCGGAGCGAGGGCGTCTCCTTCAAATCTACCCGGGTTCTGGCCGGATCCTTTCCGGAGCTCTGGCATCCAGCCTGCTGGACCTCTTGCGGCTGGAGCGACGGAGGCTGGCTCCTTTTCCAAGCGGGGCTCTCGCTTGAGTTGCAGGCGGAAGAGGTGCCCGTTTCTTCATGAGGCGCTTCCCGTAAAGACATGTTGGTAAGGGTTTTTTTAAGCAGAAGAGCTGGAGCGAGAGGGCGTGCTGCGGCATCATTGGTGTAACTTGGGTGTGCTCCAGTCTTCCTCTTCCTCCTCCTGCCCCTCTTCGTCCTCTCCCTCTCCCTGCTTTCTTCTTGTTCCCCTCCTTTGTCCCTCCTCCGTCTCCTTTCCCTCTCCACCAGTCCCTCCATCTGGCTCTTCTTCTTCCCACCGCTTCTCATCCCCTCCGCACTCCCAGCCAGCGTCTCGTGCAAGGATGCAGCGGGATGCATGGTGTGAGGACACCCCGAAGGGTGCTGGATAACTGTTCCAACAAATTGCGGCGACAAGCATCCAACGAGAAAAGCCGATGCTTGTTCTCGTCGCCGTGCTCCGTCAACTTCAAATTCTTGTCCTTGTCCTCGTCTTTCTCCTCCTCCTCTTTCTTCTTCTCCTCCTCTTCGTCCTCATCCTCCTCCATACTTTTCCTTCACCCCTCCCTGCATTCCGCTTCCTCCCAACCGTGGCACTCCACTTTTTGCTCCTCCTGCTCCACCTCTTCCCGGTAGTCGTGCTTCTCCTCCTGTTCCTGCCCCCTCTGCCCCGCAACCTCCTTGCCAGAAGCCTGAAAGAAGCCCACCAGTATCAGACAACTCGATATTCAATCCTCGGCGCCCTCCTCCTCCTCCTGCTCCTCCGCCTCCTCCTCCTCCTCCTCCTCCTCCCTCCTCCTCCTCTCGAATTGAGGCGGTCCTTCTCCTCCTACTACTCCTCTCCTTATCATCCTCATAATCCTCGGCCTGGACCAATTTCTGCTGCCCCTCCTGCTCCTAAGGTATCCGGATGTCCTTTATAGACGAGACGTCTCCAGGGGCTCTCCAGGAGGTCCGTGGAAGCCTCCAGGGGGCATCTCCTCTCCCAACAGAAAAGATCCAGAAAGGTTCCCCAAACCTCGACCCTCGAAACCCTCGAAACTCGGCGCTCTCTTCCTTCTCCTTCTCCTCTTCCTGCGGCCTGCCACTTCCTCCTCCTCTTCTTTCTCCTCCTCCTCCTCCTCCTCCTCCTCCTCTTCCTGGTGCCTGCTACCTGAGAGCACTGTCATCATATGAGCCGAAACACTACCCCCCTCCTCCTCCGTCCGTCCGAGGAGCGGAGTCCCTTCTACTCCTGTTCCTCCAGCTCGTCCCCAGCTCGTCCTTTCTTCCTGGCCGTTCCTCGGTTTCCTGCTTCTGCTCCTATTCACGCTCCTGCACCAGGTGCTGCTGTTCCTCATCTCTGTCTCCTCCTCCTCTTCCTCCTCCTCCTCCTCTTCCTCCTCCCTCCTCTCCTCCTCCTCCTCCACCTTCTCCTCCTCCTCCTCCTCCTCCTCCTCCTCCTCCTCTCCTCCTCCTCCTCCTCCTCTTCCTCTCGTTCGACTCTCTTCATCCTTTCCTCTCCTCAACCTGTTCGTCCTCCCCCCCTCTCTCCTCCTCCTCCTCCTCTCCTCCTCCTCCTCCTCCTCCACCTCCTCCTCTCCTCCTCCTCCTCTTCTTCCTCCTCCTCCTTCTCCGCCTCCTCCTCCTCTCCTCGTATCATCACCATCATCACCCATCATCACCATCATCACCATCACCATCACCGCCACCACCACACCACCACCACCACCATCATCATCATCAGCATCAGCATCATCATCATCATCATCATCATCATCATCATCATCATCCATCATCATCATCATCATCAGCATCAGCATCATCATCATCATCATCATCATCATCATCATCATCATCATCAGCATCAGCATCATCATCATCATCATCATCACATCATCGCATCAGCATCAGCATCAGCGTCATCATCCTGATACTCATCCTCCCCCTCTTCGTCTCTTCCTCCTCCTCCTCCTCCTCCTCCTCCTCCTCCTCTCTCCTCCTCCTCCTCCTCCTCCTCCTCCTCCTCCTCCTCCTCCTCCTCCTTCTCTCTCCCTTCCTCCTCCCTCTCCTCTCCTCTCCTCCTCCTCCTCCACCTCCTCCTCCTCCACCTCCTCCTCCTTCTCCTCGTCATCATCATCATCATCATCATCATCATATCATCATCATCGTCATCATCATTATCATCATCAACATCATCATCAGCATCATCATCATCATCATCATCATCATCATCATCATCATCATCATCATCACCACAATCATCACCATCATCATCAGCATCATCATCATCATCGTCGTCATCATCAGCGTCATGATCATTAACATCATCATCATCACCAATATCATCCCCCCCTCTCCCTCTCTTCCTCCTCCCCCTCCTCCCTCCTCCCTCCTCTCTCCTCCCTCCTCCCTCCTCCCTCCTCCCTCTCCTCCTCCCCCTTCTCCTCCTCCTCCTCCTCCTCGTCGTCGTCATCATCATCACCACCAACAGCATCATCATCGTCATCATCATCAACATCATCATGATCACCATCATCATCATCATCGTCATCATCACCATCGTCATCACCATCATCATCTTACCAACCATCATCATTAATCAAGATCACCATCATCGTCATCACCATAACCATCAACATCAACATCATCATCATCATCATCATCATCATCATCATCATCATCATCTCCATCACCTTCGTCATCTTTATCATCATCAACACCATCGCCATTCTCAACCTCCCTCTCTTCCTCTCTTCCTCCTCCTCCCTCCTCCCGTTTCGCCCTCCTCCTCATATTCCTCCTTCTCCTCCTCCTCCTCTTCCTCCCCATCCTCCTCCGCCTCGCCGTCGTCGTCATCATCATCATCATCATCATCATCAGCATCAGCATCAGCATCAGCATCATCATTATCATCATGGTCATGGTCATGATCATCATGATCATGATCATGATCAACATCATCACCATCATCATCTTCTTCATCATCCTCATTCTCATTCTCGCCCCCCCATGTCTTCCTCCTCCTCCCTCCTGCCTCCTGCCTCCTCCATCCCCCCTGTCCTCCTCCTCCTCCTTGTGCTCCGCCTCCTCTTCCTCCTCCTTGTGCTCCGCCTCCTTTTCCTCCTCCTACTCGTCGTCGTCGTCGTCGTCAACATCATCACCACCACCACCACCGTCATCATCATCATCATCATCATCATCATCATCATCATCATCATCATCAGCATCAGCATCAGCATCAGCATCATCATCATCAGCATCAGCATCATCATCATCATCATCATCATCATCATCATCATCATCATCATTATCATCATCATCACCACGAGCATCATCATCATTATCATCATCATCATTGTCACCAACGTCTTCATCATCGTTATTATCATTAGTATCATTATTGCAGTTCGCATCAGCATCAGCATCACGATCACCATCACCACTTCCACCACCACCATCATCATCAGAATCATCATCATCAGCATCATCATCAGTATCATCAGCATCATCATCATCATCATCATCATCATCATCATCATCATCATCATCATCGTCATCGTCATCGTCATCGTCATCGTCATCAGCATCATCAGCATCAGCATCCTCATCATCCTCACCCTCGTCATCCTCCGCATTCTCATGCTCCTTCTCCCCCTCCTCCTCCCCCCCCTCCTCCTCCTCCTCCCCTCGCCTCCTCCCTCCTCCCTTCTCCCCTCCTACCTACTCCCCTCCTCCCGGTCCTCCTCCTTCTCCTCCTCCTCCTCCTCCTCCTCCCCCCTTTCCTCCTCCTCCTCCTCCTCCTCCTCCACCTCATCCTCCTCCTCGTCATCGCCAGCATCAGATTCCTCATTCTTATCCTCCCCCTCTTCCTCTCTGCCCCTCTTCCTCGCTTCCTTTCATCCTCTCTTCCTCCTCTCCTCCTCCTCCTCCTCCTCCTTCTCCTCCTCCCCCTCGTCGTCGTCATCAACATCAGCAGCATCGTCATGATCATCATGATCATCATCATCATCATCATCATCATCATCATCATCATCATCATCATCATCATCAGCATCATCATCAACACCATCACCATCACCATCACCATCATCATCATCATCATCATCATCATCATCATCATCATCATCATGATCGTCATCAACATCACCATCACCATCACCAGCACCATCACCAGCACCATCACCATCACCATCACCATCACCATCACCATCACCATCATCATCATCATCATCATCATCATCATCATCATCATCATCATCATCCTCGTCAGCGTAATCATCATGATTCTCATCCTCACCCATCTTCCCCGCTTCCTCCTCCTCCTTCATCTCGTCCTCCTCCTCCTCCTCCTCCCCCATCTCTCCTCCTTCCTCCCTCCTCCCTTGTCCCTCCTCCCTCTCCTCCTCCTTCTCCCGCCCTCCTCCTACTCCTCCATCAGCATCATCAGCATCGTCATCATCAGCATCAGCATCATCATCATCACCATCATCATCTTCATCATCATTATCATCATCAGCATCATCCTCATCATTATCATCATCATCCTCATTCTTATCCTCCCCCTCTTCCTCTCGTCCTATCCTCCGTCTTCCTTCCTTTCTCCTCCCTCCTCCCTCTCCTCCTCCCCATGCCCCTCCTCCTCCTCGTCGTCGTCATCATCATCAGCATCATCAGCATCATCATCACTACTACCACCGCAACCACCACCACCATCATCATCATGAGCAGCATCGCCACCACCACCAGCATCATCATCATCATCCTCATCATCACCACCATCATCGTCATCATCATAATCATCGCATCATCATCATCATCATCATCATCATCATCATCATCATCATCATCATCATCATCATCATCATCATCATCATCATCATCATCATCATCATATGCATCATCATATTCATCATTATCAATATCATCCTCATCCTCTCCTTCTCCTCCTCCCTCCTCCCTCCTCCCTCCTCCCTCTCGTCCTCCTTCCCCCCCTCCTCGTCATCATCATCATCATCATCGTCATCATCATCATCATCATCATCATCATCATCATCATCATCATCATCATTAGCATCAGCATCATCATCATCAGCATCATCATCATCATCCTCGTCATCATCCTCATCCTCATCCTCATCGTCATCCTCATTCTCATCCTCCCCCTCTTCCTCTCTTCCTCCTCCTCCTCCTCCTTCCTCCTCTCCTCCTCCTTCTTCTACTCCTCCTCCTCCTCCTCGTCATCATCATCATCATCATCATCATCATCATCATCATCATCATCATCAGCAGCAGCAGCAGCAGCATCATCATCATCATCATCATGCTCATCATGTTCATGATCATGATCATGATCATCATCATGATCATCATCATCCTCATTCTCATCCTCCCCCTCTTCCGCTCTTCCTCCTCCTCCTTCTCCTCCCTCCTCCCGATGCAGCGGTGGCCGCGCTTCGGCCCAAGGCCTTGGCGCCCAGCCGCAGCAACTCGCGGGCGGCCTCGGGTCCGATCGGCGCCGCCCGCTCGCGCCGCTCGGGTGAGGGCGACGGGCATGATGCTGATGAGCAGGAGGATGAGGAGGATGAGGAGGAGGAAGAGGAATACGAGGAGTAGGATGAGGAAGAGGAGGAGGAGAAAGAGAAGGAGGAGGGAGAGGATGATGATGCTGATGATACAGATGATGATGATGCTGATGATGATGATGATGATGATGCTCTGGTGATGATGATGCTGATAATAATGATACTGACGATGATGGTGATGATGATGATGCTGATGCCGATGATGCTGATAATGATGATGCAGAAGCTGGTGATGATGCTGATGATGATGCTGCTGAGAATGCTGCTGCTAATGCTAATGACGCTGATGCTGACGCTGATGCTGCTGCTGCCGATGTTGCTGATGATGCTGCTGCTGATGATGATGCTACTGGTGATGATGATGCTAGCTGCTAATGGTGATGATGCTGATGAAAATGCTGCCGATGCGTATGTTGCTGGTGCTGATGCTGATGATGTTTGTGCTGCTGATGTTGTTGATGATGATGGTGATGATCATGGTGGTGATGCTGATGGTGCTGCTGTTGATGATGATGGTGATCATGACTATGATTATGTGGTGATCATGACTATGATTATGCTACTGTTGTTGATGATGCTGATGATGCTGATGATAATGATGCTGATGGCGTCGTCGTTGTTGTTGATGATGCTGAGGAGGAGGAGGCGGAGGAGGAGGATGATCGGCGGTCGAGAGTCGACCCTGGACCTCGACCGACATCAGCTCAAAAAACATCCCTGGACTCATTCCTGAAGGTCCATCCTGGTCATCTTTTCGAGCAGCACCCAGCTGTGGCTGCTACGATACCCTTCAGAAACACGCTGCCCTGACACGCAATCCGCAGCCCGGAACGTCTGGACACGGAGCTCAGCACGTAGATGGGGCACACGAATCTGGCGTGTTACATCCGCCACGCTGTGGGCACACACGTGTTGAGCCAGCACGCAGCGTGCTCCACCCAGACATTTGGACCACGGCACGTGCTTCGTTCTGGCTCGGTCGTACCACTGCAGCTGCGCCTCCGAGACGAAGGCGCAGACGTCGACGATCCCGCCAGCGGCGCGCCACTGCGGCGGGGGCCGCCGGCCGGGCCCTGCGCCACGACACCGCCGGAAAGCTCCAGCCGCGCCCCCAGAAAATGGCGGCCGTGCGCCGGAGACGGCGCACGGCGGCCAGAGGCGCGGCGGCCGCACGTCGAGAGCCCGGCCCCACGAGAGGGAGGGGGGAGACGAGCGTGAGGAGAGGTCAATGTCTGAAGAACCTCCTCGGATTTGCTGCGCACAGAGGTGGGGCAGAACCGACACCGCGGCAGGCAGGAGAGGGGTGGTGGAGGGGCGAGGAGGAGGAGGAGGAGGAGGAGGAGGAGGAGGAGGAGGAGGAGGAGGAGGAGGAGGAGGAGAAGGATTCTGCTGGATTCTGCAGCCCTGCCACACACGTGGCCAAAATCCCTCAGTCACTGTCACCGCTGTCCACCAGCACCGCACAATCAGCCTGCTGCTGCTGCTGCTGCTGCTGCTGCACCTCCTCACTGCTGCGCTCCTCCGCTCGAACACTGGGCGGTCCGCCTGCACTCGAGCTAGCCTCCGCTCGGAGGCGCTCGACCGTCTCTCTCAGGGCAGCGGTCGCAGCAGCAGAGGGGACAGCAGGCGGCGGCGGCAGCAGGTCCTGCAAGGTCATGGCGTCGGCCATCGCGCTCGGATGGCGGTCGGCCGACGTGCGCAGATCCTCGCACTCGGGAGCACTGAGCAGAGTCGCCGTTGGCCTCACCGACTCGCAAGCTCTCGCAGCTCCTTCCTCCGAGAGCACGGGGCCAGCTCTGCTCGCCGCGTCACACGCCTGGGCGGCGCGCACACTCTTGGGCGGGCCTCGGTGCGACGGAAACAAGCCGCGGCGAATTCGCACCAAATTCCCCCCCCCTTTCTTGGTCGGGGGGGCACGGTCAGACTGAAGCCTCCTGCCGTCAGAGGTAGCAGCGAAGCCGCAGCGCATGCAAACAACTAAATTGAACGCCTTCATCTTTGCCAGCGAGTGCGACGGATGGAGTGCGACCCCGCCCACAGAAATCCCACCCTGAACAACCTCGAAGCCCTCTCCATACTCAGGGGGGGACACGTTTATCGGCCGCGCCCAGCCCACTGGCGACAGGGAGAGGGGCGCGCGGGGTCGAGGCGGCCTTCGGCACTCTACACCGAGGGGGGGTGAGGTGGCAGAGTCGGCATCTCCAACGGCCAGCAAAGGGGGCAAACTTATGCTGGCTGGCCTCTACAGCAAGACAGAATATACTCTTGCGCGGAGGTTTCTTGACACACCGTGGCCGCGCGCCGACCCAGGAATCAACCTCAAGCGCCATCATCAAGGCCCGACGGGCCCGAGGCCTGACTAACGCCGCCGTCGTTTCCCAGAGGTCCGTCTGGGGGGCAGGGGTCGTCACGCACCAGTCCCAACTCCAGGCGGCAGCGAATCCAGCCCAGGTATCGGCGGCGGCGTTGCCAAGACCCAAGGACAGTTCGAATTCAGTCTTGACCGTCTGTAGATCTTCCTCCCTGTGCGAAGGGGTCCAGAGCAGAGAAACATCCCCAGGGCCACGGGCCTCGAGGCCCCGCCCAGCACGAACCCAGAGGTCGCCGGTTTGGCCCCGAGGAAACTTGGCACGTCCAACATGCCAATCAGAAACCAAGCTCTTGCAGTCGGTCACGTAGCAAATCGGACCGACCGAGCACTCGAGAGCTAGACAGAACGCCCGAAGCTCTGCACGTGGCACTGTCTGTTTCCTACCCACAAGCACCTGGGCAACTCCACAAACGGGGCTCCAGAACGGCGAAGAGGGATCCTGGCACATGACTACAATGGCCGAGCCGCATCGACGCCGCCTGGGATCCGAACTGTTCTCGCCTCCAGAGCCGTCTCCAAAGATGTGCAGGGGGGGGGGGGGGGGGGGGCAGGAGCAACACCACGGTCCAAAACGCAGTCCACCCCAAGAAGGACCTTTTGGGCAACCTCAAGGGTCTCAACGAACTTGGGCACCACAATGTCCTTCGGGGGGGCTCCACGGAGCCGCAGCGCTGGCAGAGCGTCAAGGCCCGCAAGAGCCTGGGGCACTAAGGAATCCGTTTTGACAAAATCGCCATGCCCGCAATTCCCGGGGCATGCCCAAATCCGATGCGCCAGAGTCTCTGGCCTTTCATAACAGCGGGGGCAAAGCGGCGGACAGGCATAACCTGCGGCAATCTGCGTCTCACGAGTCCACTGGCCGCCCCTGATGACGGAAATGCCCGCGGACCACTCTTCGAACTGGAGCTTCTTGGCGAAACGATTCTGCTCGATGGTCACCGTGGTCATGTCAGCGCCGTTCACTAAGTCCTCTCCTGCCTCGTGCTGCGAGGCGGCCTGCCACTGCTGCAACAGACAATCATCCATGAAGGCGCCCAGCATGTCGTCAAAGTGCGCCAATACTTCAGTGCCGAATTGCTCGTCGCCGAAACTCGGGAATATCCAATCATCAATCGCGCCATCAGGTAGAGGGCGAGACCAGACCAGGGGGGACTGTGGGCCCCAGCCAGCCTGAAGCAGGGTCGCCTGCAGTGCAGCAATCGGTCCGCGTACATCTCTCCAATTGATGGCTCTCCCTTGCTTGAGCTTCGCCAGCGCCACAGGCCACGCTTTCTTGATCCTAGGGTACAGGCGCGGCTGGGTCAGCCACAAGGATGCCCATCCGCGCAGCAGCCGCCTTCTCAAATCGATTCCAGGGTCAGCCGTACCATACACAGCCCGTAGCACTGAGTTGAGGCACCTGCCCTTCTTTGGGCCCGCCACGGCAGCAGCCGCATCTCGTCGCATAGCCAAAAGAGCAGATGGATGGGGTGCCCATAGTCCGATGGCCAAAGACTGCGGACGGGTAAACTCCAGTGTTCCACAACTTTTTAATCACAAAGCGAACGCGGCCAAGGCGTCGTACTTTCATGACCTTACGGTGTCCGCGTCGAGCATGAGCCCGCCTCTTACTCATGCGAGGAATGGCCCTTCTACGAGCAGCGGCAGCATCCGGGCCGAGGTCAACTGTGGCGCTCGCGTACTCAACTGGAATGCCGTTCTTCCTCAACCGCTCCTGCGTATCACTACCAATGTCATCACTGCTGGCCACCAACTTGGTCTTCGAAGAAATCTGTAAACGTAGCTCACCCAAGCCAGTAGCCATAACATCTGCCGTCGCCTCCAGGTCAGCAATCACCTTCTGCTTGGAGCCCTCGGCACAGCCGACTACGTCATCGATGTAGCTCCACAGGCCAGCAAGGGGAACCGCACGGTGTACTGTCTCCAGCAGTCTGTGCAACATGACCTTGGCCAGCGGGACCCCTAGCCCTGACCCTGCAACTATCGACCTGGCCACCTCGATCGTGTCAGAGATCATCTGGCCTTTCTTCAGAAGCCGAGGGGCAGAGTGCACGCATATCCCAAGCAACAAAATAATCGGTGGAAATCCAATATCCAAGCCAGCCCCCACCAGCAAAACGAAGCTCACAGAATCGTAATACTTGGTCAAAACCAAAAACAACGCAGCATGCTCGAAGGATAGCTCATGGGCGCCTTCGTCCAACACAGCACGTATCAGCGCCGCCCTCAAGGCTGAAGATCCCGCTATCGCAGTATCCCAGAAGGCAGAGAGCGAGGCCGACCATTCGCAAACCGTCTGAGAGCGAATATTGGACCAAACCTTGTGGGCCACCGGACCAGTCCCAGCACGCGACAGCCTCCAGCCTCCTTCGGGATGGCAGCCCCTAGCACGGTGCTGATCGCCGAAGGCCAGGCGCCCGCCGCCTCGACAGCGTTCAGGGTGTCCACGAAGAGTAGGCGGGCACGTGCTGGTTGTCGCTGGATGTCTAACGGGCTCATCGCGTCAACTCCTTTCGCCTTCTTCGCAGGTAACCTGGGCAGAACAGAATCCAGATCCAACAAGGTAATGGCAGGAAGCGGGCCAGCACGCGCAGCATCCAATCACCTCTGCATCATATCCAGAATGTGCTGCGGCTGGTCCACTGGGTCGGTCCACATAGTCATCCACTCCGTTGCCAGACCATGCAACCTCTCTTGGCTGTCAGAAGTGACGGTGCCGAAGGGGTCCTTACTTTCCCAAACAGGGGCCGCAGCAAGCTTGACGTGCCTGTGAACTGCCCCTGGTTTGGTGGCCCACATCTCCTGAACCTTTTTTCATGATCTGGGACCTGGAGGCCATCATGGCCCGAGCATTTGAGAGGTCGGCCCACCTGCGAGTTCTCTCCTGTAACTCTGGTAAAGACTGAAAAGGTACCAGGTCCAGGTTCGCGACCATACCCTTCCAGGCGAAAATCTCTGGGGGATCTTGCTTCTTGCCGAAATAGGTCGCGTCGTCCACACCGTCGAGCTGCTCGATCATCTTGCGCGCGTGCTCAGCGCACTGGGCGGCTTGGTGGGGGTCAGACACATTGTTCCTGAGCGAAGCGTAACGAATGACCAGCGTGCTCGTCTGTCCCCACCACTCGGCCTGCTCATTCCGCATGTGAACGCGTCCAAGTGTAGAGCGCACAAGCTTCCAACAACACGAAGGGCCACCAGCACGACCAGAATACGTGTACCATTTGTCTGAGTCCAGTTTCTCATGCAGCAGCACCGCTCTCTCCATCACGGTAGTCCAATGCGCATGCCGTTCATCAAGAGAAGGAGGAGGAGGAGGAGGAGGAGGAGGAGGAGGAAGAGGAGAAGGAGGAGGAGGAGGAGGAGGAGAGACGGGGCCTCGTGGCTCAGGGGGGCCCGTCCAGGGGCTAACTCGCGCATTTGCGGGGGGGCGCGCCGAGGAAAGGATGAGGGGGCATGGGGGAGGAGGAGGAAGAGGGGGGGAGGAGCAGCAGGAGCGGGAGCGGGAGCAGGAACGGGACGGCGACGGCTGCGATCACGACACTGGCGCCGACTCACGGCGGCGAGCGACGGCGAGCAGCCGACGAGTCACGACGGCGGCGGCGGCGGCGGCGGCCAGCGGACGACCGACGACAACTGGCGGGCGCGGCAGACGGCCGCGGCCGCTGCCGCCCGCCGCGATCCCGACGGACCCACAGCACTGGCGGGAGAGCTGTGCTCTCGACGCCTCCCAGTGGTAGCCGACCACATTGACGATCTTTGGGGGAACACTAGCAGCATCAACGGCGCGCCGCCGTTGGTAACCCGTGTGTTACTATGGAAGTTGAAGACCTACCAGGCCATCGGCACACGAAACGAAAAATCTTGCTTCTTGCCGAACTAGGTCGCGTCGTCCACACCGTCGAGCTGCTCGATCATCTTGGGCGCGTGCTCAGCGCACTGGGCGGCTTGGTGGGGGTCAGACACATTGTTCCTGAGCGAAGCGTAACGAATGACCAGCGTGCTCGTCTGTCCCCACCACTCGGCCTGCTCATTCCGCATGTGAGCGCGTCCAAGTGTAGAGCGCACAAGCTTCCAGCAACACGAAGGGCCACCAGCACGACCAGAATACATGTACCAGTTGTCTGAGTCCACTTTCTCATGCAGCAGCACCGCTCTCTCCATCACGGTAGTCCAATGCGCATGCCGTTCATCAAGAGAAGGAGGAGGAGGAGGAGGAGGAGGAGGAGGAGGAAGAGGAGAAGGAGGAGGAGGAGGAGGAGGAGGAGGAGGAGGAGACGGGGCCTCGTGGCTCAGGGGGGCCCGTCCAGGGGCTAACTCGCGCATTTGCGGGGGGGCGCGCCGAGGAAAGGATGAGGGGGCATGGGGGAGGAGGAGGAAGAGGGGGGGAGGAGCAGCAGGAGCGGGAGCGGGAGCAGGAACGGGACGGCGACGGCTGCGATCACGACACTGGCGCCGACTCACGGCGGCGAGCGACGGCGAGCAGCCGACGAGTCACGACGGCGGCGGCGGCGGCGGCGGCCAGCGGACGACCGACGACAACTGGCGGGCGCGGCAGACGGCCGCGGCCGCTGCCGCCCGCCGCGATCCCGACGGACCCACAGCACTGGCGGGAGAGCTGTGCTCTCGACGCCTCCCAGTGGTAGCCGACCACATTGACGATCTTTGGGGGAACACTAGCAGCATCAACGGCGCGCCGCCGTTGGTAACCCGTGTGTTACTATGGAAGTTGAAGACCTACCAGGCCATCGGCACACGAAACGACAAATCTTGCTTCTTGCCGAACTAGGTCGCGTCGTCCACACCGTCGAGCTGCTCGATCATCTTGCGCGCGTGCTCAGCGCACTGGGCGGCTTGGTGGGGGTCAGACACATTGTTCCTGAGCGAAGCGTAACGAATGACCAGCGTGCTCGTCTGTCCCCACCACTCGGCCTGCTCATTCCGCATGTGAGCGCGTCCAAGTGTAGAGCGCACAAGCTTCCAGCAACACGAAGGGCCACCAGCACGACCAGAATACATGTACCAGTTGTCTGAGTCCACTTTCTCATGCAGCAGCACCGCTCTCTCCATCACGGTAGTCCAATGCGCATGCCGTTCATCAAGAGAAGGAGGAGGAGGAGGAGGAGGAGGAAGAGGAGAAGGAGGAGGAGGAGGAGGAGGAGGAGACGGGGCCTCGTGGCTCAGGGGGGCCCGTCCAGGGGCTAACTCGCGCATTTGCGGGGGGGCGCGCCGAGGAAAGGATGAGGGGGCATGGGGGAGGAGGAGGAAGAGGGGGGGAGGAGCAGCAGGAGCGGGAGCGGGAGCAGGAACGGGACGGCGACGGCTGCGATCACGACACTGGCGCCGACTCACGGCGGCGAGCGACGGCGAGCAGCCGACGAGTCACGACGGCGGCGGCGGCGGCGGCGGCCAGCGGACGACCGACGACAACTGGCGGGCGCGGCAGACGGCCGCGGCCGCTGCCGCCCGCCGCGATCCCGACGGACCCACAGCACTGGCGGGAGAGCTGTGCTCTCGACGCCTCCCAGTGGTAGCCGACCACATTGACGATCTTTGGGGGAATACTAGCAGCATCAACGGCGCGCCGCCGTTGGTAACCCGTGTGTTACTATGGAAGTTGAAGACCTACCAGGCCATCGGCACACGAAACGCAGGAGCAGCACACTGGCTGGCTCCCAGCGGCGGCGCGTCATTGATACCGTTTTCCCTCCCGACGAGGAGAAGGAGGAGGAGGAAGAAGAGGATGAGGCGGAGGAGGAGGAGGAGGAGGAGGAGGAGGAGGAGGAGGAGGAGGGGCAGGAGCAGGAGCAGGAGGAGGAAAAGGAGCAGGAGGAGCAGGACCAGGAGGAGGAGGAGGAGGAGGAGCAGGAGGAGGAGGAGGAGGGGGAGGAGGAGGAGGAGGACGACGAGAGGACGACAGCGAGGGGGATGAGAAATGCGGAGTAGGAGGGAGGGTGTAGATGGGACGGTGGGGGGGCGGGAGGAGGAGAGCGACGTGCCCCACCTGGGGGCAGGGGCCAAGGCTCCCCCAAGCTGTGAGCGGTCCGCCAAGGCCGCGGGCGACCGTCGCGGAGGCTGGGCCGGGGCAGACGTGTTCCGCCCGTGGGCGACGATAGCGGGCCCCTGCCGCGCGACGGCCGGCGTCCGTCGTTGCCGCCTGTCGTAGTCGCCGCTCTTCGCACGTCGTCCGTCGTTGGCCGCCGCCGTCCGTCGTTGCCCTCGCACGTCGTCGCCGTCATCATCGTCGTCGTCGTCTTCGTCGTTGTCGTCGTCGTCCGTCGCCGCCGTCGCCGCCCGCATGCGACCCGCCGCGATCACCCTGCGATCATCCTGCCGCTGGCCCGAGCGCGCGGCCCAGGTGCGGCCGGCGCGCGCGGCGTAGTGCAGGGGCGTGCGGCCCTGATGCGCCGGGATGGCGCGCCGCGGAAGGCGGCACAAGCAGACCCGTCGTGGTCGTCATCGTCGTCGTCGTCGCCGCCGTCGCCGCCGCCACCGCCGTCGTTGTCGTTGTCGCCGCCGTTGTCGTCGTCGTCGTCGCCGTCGTCCTCGTCGTCGTCGTCCTCGTCGTCGGCGGCCCACGTCGTCGTCGTCGTCGTCGTCGTCGTCGTCGTCGTCGTCGTCGTCGTCGTCCGCGTCCCTCGTCCTCTGATGGGGAGCGACGTGGGGGAGGTTAGCGGGGAAAGGATGACCTGGAGTCGGCGAGACGTCGCCGATGGATCGGCGATGGGCACTCGATAGCGGAACCGCACGTTCCTGGGTGGGGCCCCCATCGGCGATGAGTGGGCGACTGGTGGTCGATGCTTCCCCCCCCCTGGGCCACTCCTCTCCTGACGTTGCCTCCGTACCCGCCCGGCGGCGTCGCGAGGTTCCCAAAGCCTCTTCCTTCTCCTCAATCTTCGGCCCTCATCGCTCCTCCTCGATCCCCTCGGCAGGGTCCTCCATCCTCGGCAGGGAGATCCTCGATCCTCCGCCTCCTGAAGAAGGCAGCCAGGAGAGGCTAGGTCCAGTCGGAGTGAATCCATGCGGAGACCGAGCACTCCGTATGGACTCACTTAGCCTCCTATGAGGAGAGGCTTTGCCCAGACGGAGTAAGCCCACACGGAGGCCGAACACTCCGTATGAACTCACTCCGTGTGGACTTGTCCTCCGCCGAGGCAGTCGCTGGGCGGCGGAGCCGTGCGGCGGCGCCCGCCGCTCCGCTCACGCGCGAACTCTTGGCGCTCCCAAGGGCCCCGCTTCGGGCTCCAGGCCAGAAGGCGCGCGCGCGCACGAATGCCACCATCGGTGGGGCCAACATCCGAGCGCGCAAAAGCCCAGCGCCGGGGGGGATCCCCCCCGTGGGCCCGCACCGAGGGCCCCTCGAGGCGAGCGGCCACTCTCGTGCGCACTGCCGGACCGAGGCCGTCGGAAGACAATCCGGTATGGAAAGCTGGCCCACGGGAAGGGGTCGAGACGTCCAGGGGGGGCGGGGGCACGCAGGGAGAAACATTTTGATTCGAGCGATCGCCACCGAAACCTTTGGCGCCGTCCCCCTATTCGCCCTCCTCCTCCTCCGCGTCCTCCTCCTCGTGGGTGTTGAGGCCGACGCCTCCCCGCCCACTCGGCCTTGGGAGCGGAGCGACCTCCCCCTCCCCCCTCCCCCTCCTCCTCCTCCTCCTCCTCCTCCTCCTCCTCCTCCTCCTCCTCCTCCTCTCGCACCTCCCCCTGTCCGCCTCCATTCCTTTTCTTACAAATGACTTCTCCCTGTCGCACCCCGAGCCCAGTTTTTAGGGCGGGCCGGGAGTTTCGCCTGAGACTTCCCCACAATGTATGACCCTAAAGCTTACGCAATGGCAACAGTTGCACATATTGAGGGCGGGTAGTTTTCAACATGTGGCTCTCGCCTTGGCGCCGGATTGAGGGCGACCTGTTTTCAAAATATGGTTTTCGTCGTAGCGCCGCGTGCTTTCGTTTTTCAAATATGAAAGAACTTCACGGATTGAGGGCCGTTCCCGTTCAACATGTGGCTCTCGCCTTAGCGCCGCGCATCTTCGTTTTGAAACGTAGCAAGAGTTTCACGGGTTCCCATGTTCAGCGTGCCAAAAACTATGTTTTGGACGGATTCAGGGTTATGAGGGCGCAACAGTTACGTTGATTCGCGGAGTTGAAGTCCCAGGAACGGCGTTCTGGCACGATTCAGGATCGTCAAGACGCAACAAAAGAGTTGCTCCGTGGCGTCGGACTCACGAGAATAATGTTTTGGCATGCTTCAGGGTTCTTCTTCCAACAATGTTTCGGCATGTCTTCAGGGTCTTCAGCGAAGCAAATCCTTCAGTGGAAATAATCCAATGATCCGTTGTAGGGGCCTATGAAGAGGGAGCTTGGAGGGAAGGTTTACAGCGGTCTTCCTCCTCCAGTTCCTCCGCCCCTCCTCCCCGTCCTTGTCCTCGTCGTCCTCCTCCTTCTCCTCCTCCTCCTGATCCTCCTCGTCCTTGTCCCACTCCTCCTCCTCCTCCTCCTCCTCCTCCTCCTCCTCCTCCTCCTCCTTCTCTCCCTCCTCCTCCTCCTCCTCCTCCTCCTCCTCCTCTCCGTCCTCCTCCTCCTCCTGCTCCTGCTCCTCCTCCTCCTCCTCCTCCTCCTCCTCCTCCTCCTCCTCCTCCTCCTCCTCATTCTCTCCCTCCAAAAAATCATTGCCTCGCAAACGTGACGGGTTCCTTCCAGAATCTTCGCAGGCATGAGGGCCCGCGCTTAGACAGACGTGGGGGATCTGACAACCCAAACCTGTCGGGAGGAGAACAACCCAGTTCTGTTCTGGTATGGTCTGTTTGGGCATGCTCTGCTCTGTATGTTATGATCCGACCAGTTTCTTTTCCTGCTCAATTCTGTCATGCTCGTCGACGGCGCGGGGGGCGGGACCGCCGCGGATTCCCGGTGGACCCAGAGGTCTGGCGGTCGCGGTATGTATGGTGGTCGGGCCAGGGGCCTGCTGTTAGAATCTGACAAACCCAACCTGTCGGGTGGAGAACAAAACGACGTCGGAGGCCTGGCGGCGCGGATTCTCCTCTCTACTGCCTCCCTCCTGCCCCCCTCCCCTCTCCGCCTCCTTCCTCCTGCCTCGCTCCTGCCTCCTCCTGCAGCGCTGCGAGGGCCGCCCGCAACTGGCGTGGCGACCGAGCGCTGAGCCTGTCCCCCTCGTCCAGGCCGTCCGTGACGAGCCGCAGCAGCTGGAGGGCGATCGGCGCCCTGATGACGACCGCCTCCGCAGCGTCGCGCCCCGCTGAGGCCTTGGACGAGGCGATGCGGAGGACGGCGCACTGGCCGCGGAAGGCCACGTCGCCTCTGCACAGCGCGAAGGCTTCGCCGCCGCGCAGCAGGCCCTCGAAAGCAACCGTCAGGAGGCACGCGACGTCGACGCAGCCTGCCTCCAGCGCTAGGCAGCCATGGCCCCGGCGATCTCGGGCGTGAAGGGGAGCACGCGTGCCGCGGGCTCCCTCTTCCGCCATGTCTTCAGCAGCGCCCAGCTCAGATCCAACCGGCGCCGAAGACGCGGGCTGAAGAAGCGCGCGCCCGCCACCGCGTTGTTCGCCGCCGCGATGCCCGCGCCCGAGGCCCAGAGGACCTCCAGGTACTCTGAGACGAGCGCGTCGGCGCCCTCGCCCTCCTGGCCCAGCGCCTCGACGCCGCCCCCTGCGACGCCGTAGTGCTCCAGCAGGCGGTCGACCGCGGCAGAGTGCCGATGCCTCGTCGCGGCGTCCACGCGGAGCAGGAACAACGACTGGGCCCGCAGGGCGCCCGGCCTCAGCCGAGCATGCGCGGCGGGGGGGCCCCGCGGCGCGGGGGCAGCAGCTTGGGCGGCCTGGGCGCGGCGGTCCTGAGCCGCGAACCACGCCGCAACCTCCTCGATGGTTCGTCGGCGGGGTTGTCCTCTGACACGACGTAGCCAACGACTGGGTGCATGTCGGCGGCCGCCGCGACCGCGGCCCACCTGGCCAGCGCGGGCTGGAGGCGGCGGCTGCTGCTCCTGCCCTTCGTCACGATCGCCGCGCCGACCCGGCTGTCGAAGAGGTGGGGCCACCTGCTGCCATGCCGACTCGCCTTGCGGGCGCGCCACCGCAGCGCCGCCGCCGCCGCCTGCAGCTCTCGGACGTTTACGTGGGCGCTCTTGGCTGCGGGCCGCGCCATGCTCAACGCCGCGCGCCGCCGCCGCGCGATCCCTTCGAGGCTTGACCGCGGCCGCCCGCGCGGCCTGTAGGGGAGGCCGCAGTCCGGGCGCACGTCGGTCCCGCCCTTCTCCGCTCGGGCCAGGTAGTGCAGCACCGACCGTCGCAAGGCCAAGGTGTCTGGGCCCCCCGGCTCGCTCTCGTGCCGTCCGATGGCGTCTCGCGACGGTCGGTGCCAGTCAAAGTGTGCCAGCTCCTGCACCTCCAGTGGCCTGCTCAGCGCCTTCGCCTCCAGCGGCGCCGCCTGCGCCAGCCATGCCATGCGACGGCGTGGGCGCTGAAGCTGTTGCCCAGGAGGAAAGCCCGTGCGTCGCTGCAGTCGCGCTCGTTCGAGCCCTTCGTGGCCACGGACGCGTAGTTCACATCGAAGCCGAGCATCTTCTCCCTATCCGAAGTGGATGGGGGGGGGGGGGGGGGGGCGAGGAACGGAGCCCGCAGCGCCGTCCAGCAGCAAGTTTCTCTCGTGCAAGGCAGCGTGATATCCGAACGAGTCCGCCTCCCACCGAGCGCGCGCCGCCGCCGAGGCCTGCCATGGCCCCCTCGGGGCCGAGGGCAATTTCGGCAGCGGCCTGCAGCATGCTAGCGTTGGGAACAGGCCTGGAGCACCCAGCCAGCGGGCTCCCTCGTCCTGCCAGGCCAACTCGCAGAGGGGCCCCCTCGGCGCGCGAACCTCGCGGAACCCGCCCCTCGCGACCACGGCGAGCGGGGCAGCGACGTGCGGCCCCCAGCTCATCCAGCGCAGGCTTGGACGTTGGCAGGGCACGAGGACGGACGAGCACGCGAGGAAGGCCCGGGCTCTGCTGATCTCAGCCCAGTTGTCCGCCGTCGTGCTCGCGACGTTCTCGACGAACCACTTCAGCATGTGACCGAGCGCCGCCTTGAGGAGCTCCAGAAAGAGGGGGGCCTCGTAGAACAAGCCAGGCTTCGCGCCGCGCAAGCCCGCGCCCGACGCGTTCAGCCTGGCCAGGTCCTGGCAGGGGCTGCCCGCGGCCGCCGCGGAGAGGTCGACCTCGTCGCAATAGGCGCCCCGCAACTCGTTCACGACAGTGGCCGTCACGCGCGTCGCGTCGCCCCAGTCGTTCGCGCCTGGCCAGCGCAAGCGCACCACCCTGCGCGCCTTGGCGTCCGTCTCCGCCGCGACGTTGCCCATGGCCCGCACGGGCAATCGCGAGAAGGCCACGGCCGAGCCCCCAATGTCGTCGAAGCCCCCAATGCCGTCGACCAGGCCGACGAGATGGGGGGGTTGGTGACCGTCCAGGGCTCCGTGGGCTCGGCGGGCAGCTGCAGCAGGCGAGCCCCCAAGTGCATCTGCTCGTCCAGCGTCGGAGCGCTGCCGAGGCTGGCCTCCACCTCGGCTCGGAGGCCCATCGGCGCGCGCGCGCCCCCGCCGAACTCAGACGCGTCCGAGACCGCGGCCATGCCCTCGATCTTGGCTCGCAGCGAGGTCGCGGCCATCGTCATCACCAGCATGGCGGTCAGCAGCTCCCCGACCATCGCCGCCGAGAACCTCGCGTTGCCGCGCTGCGAGCTCAACCTCCAGACCTCGTTGAGCACGCTGAGGAGGGGCCTTCGGAACTCGAAGAGCCGAGCGAAGCGCCCGAATATCGTCATCGTGAGCCGCCACGGCACGGCCTCGAGCCTGAAGGAGGCCAGGCACAGCGCGATCGCCTCGAGCGACTTGGCCAAGGGCGCGGCCAGGCGGCCGGGCTCGCCGTCGACGTCGACCCCCATGCGCTCGACCCGAAGCTGCCTGCAGTGAGCTTTCTCCGCCGAGTAGGCGACGCCAGCCCTGTCATAGCTGGCTCGCGCTCTGACCTGCATCTCCGCCAGCGAGCATATTCGGCGTCTGGCGCGCACCTCCTCCACGATCTCGGGCGCGTCGAAGTCGTCGGTGTAGATCTGCCACCGCGCTGAGTCTCCTTCCTCTGCAGCGGCGGCGACGGGCCGCGGCGCATCCTTGCGCCGCTCCGCCTGCGGGGGCAGCCCCGCGCCCGGCGGCGGTGGCAAGCGGCGCAGCCGCCTGTGGATGTGCCGGTACACTGCGGCCGCCAGAGACCAGCCCATCGCGATCACCGCCGACGCGAGGTGCACCTCAGGCTCCTGCCGTCCGAAGAGCGAGCCCGCCAGTGGCCGCCCCGCCGCCGTGTGGCGGTGCCATGCACGGGGCGCGCGCCACGCGAAGAAGGCCCCCTTCTGGTCGTCGCCCGACCAAAGGAACAGCTTCCCCTCGGGGATGCGCAGCGACGCCCAGCTCGTGGATCCAGCATGGCCGCCTCCCCTTGTGAAGGGGCTCGATGAGCGCGTTGCGAGGCGCCATGTTCAGGGTGGGCCTCGTGGCGCGACTGGCCCGCGGACGCGGACCAGCTCCTCGGCGGGGAGCACGGTGAAGATCCCGAGGTCCACCTGCATCGTCAGGGCCTCCCACTCGAACTCCGAGCCGACGTTGACCCGCGCCTTCGGGAGGGGGTCGGGGAAGTCCGCCTCCGCCTTGAGCGCCAGCGCGGGGTCGGCCACCCAACGCGCCACCTCGTCGTCAACGAAGTCGATCGCGCACAGGGTCGCCGCGCGCTCCCTCTTCGGCAGGCCAGGGGGCAGCTCCGCGAGCGCGCGTCATGGGCTCCCCGCTGTAGTCCACTGACGAGGTCGCGACCGCGTCGCCCAAAGAAGCGACGGCCACGGTCTCGAAAAGGCTGCTGGGCAAACTCCGCCGCCCGCGGGCGAATGTGCCGCGTGGCCGTCTCCTGCGCCAGCGTCGGCGTCGCTCCGAGTCGGGGCGACTCCCAGGCGACCCCGCAGTACATGTGGTTGGAGCCCAGCACACTCATGCAGGTCCACGCATCAGCTGCGACCGCCCATGCCACGGGTGCGAGGCGGCACCGCAGCCTGGGCCCACCGCGCGACCCCCTCGAGGGGCGGGAGAGGCAGCGGCAGCGGGTCCCGGACTCGGGCCTTCGCGCCACTCCTCTCGAATGGGAGCGCCTGCCCTGCGAGGCGACCCAGGGTGCCAGGATGCAGCTGCGCGAACCTCGCGAGCTTGACTGTCAGGTCGACCCGCCGCGTGAGCCGACCAAACTCGGCGGGCGACCTCCTGCGCCGCGCCGCCATGCTCTCCGACACCTCGCTCAGCGGCAGCGACTCCAGCAGCGCCGCCTCAGCCCCGGCGGCGTTGGCCCGCGGCGCGACCGTCTCGGCCAGGTCAGCGCCCAGCTCCAGCGGCGGCAGCGCGCCGCCCGCCCCCGCGCCATGATGCTGTCCCCCGCTGGCGGCGGTTGGCGCCGTTGCACCTTCGCCGCTTTCGCCGCGGGCGGGGGAAAGTCTGGGCCGCGCCCGACAACGACAGCTCGGGCGGGGCGACGCTCGGCGCTTCGCCGCCCAGGGGGCGCGGGCCACCGTCTGGGCTGGGGGGCCCTTCTTCTTCAGCTCGGCCACGACGCTCGCAAGGCGAGCCCGGTACCCCCTGGTCGACTCGCCCTTCTTCTTCGGGGTCGCAGCGCGCGCGTCGGCCCACGCGCCCGCGTAGCCCCCCTTTCCCGCCAGCGCGGCGCGAGGGCCCCCCGAACCCTTCGCCTCGGCCAGCTCGTCTCCCAGCGCCGCTGGAGGCCGCGGCGGCGGGGCAGCCTTCGCGGGCCCCCCCCCCCTCGCGGGGCCTGCAGGGCGAGGCGGGAGCTGCGAATCCCCCTCGCCCCGGCCAGATCCTTAGCCCGCGGCTTGCGCAGCTTGGCGGTCGGCTCGTCCAACTTGAGCTCGCCCGCCTGGATGCCCCTGATCAGCTCCTCCTCCTTGCCCCGCAGCGCGGTGGGCTCGTCGCGCGGCGGGGCGATCTCCAGCCGCTTCGCCCCCGACCAGTTCCCGTCGTGGAGCGCGACCTGGAGCGCCTTGAACCGCTGCGCGAGCAGGTCCGCCACCGCAGCCGCGCCCCTGCACCAAGAGGTCGAGCGCCTCGGCGAGCGCCCGCAACTCGCGGCACGCGGGCGCGCCGATCTCCCGCGCGGGGTGCTGCGGGAGGTACACCGTGAGGAGCCGCCGCAGCACGATCGCGCCCTGCGGGTCGACGGCGCTCTCCCCCTCCTGTGCGCCGAGGAAGTCCGCCATCCGGGCTAAGCTCGCCGCGGCGAGGCGAGCAGGCAGCTCGATGGCCACCCTGCGGCAGTGAGCCCGCCTGGACATCAACCCGCGCGGGATCAGAGATCCGTCCGCGCCCGCGACTCCCTCCAGGCCCATCTCCTCGCTGCTGCCCTGGCGCCCGTCCAGCAGCCGCGCGAGGGCGCTCGCAATGTCCTGCGCCGCGCGGGAGGCGCCCGCCGTGGCCGCCGCGTCTTCGGTCGGCCCCCGATCGCGCGCCCCGCGCGAGCCTCCGTCGGACGGGGGAGGCGCTGCCAGCAGCTTCGGCCCCCCGCGAGCAACCGTCGCGGCGCGCTCCGAGAGCACCTCCGCCAGCGGCCGCTTGACCTTGGGCCCAGCCTCGACCGCAGGTGCAGCCTGCGCCGCGCCCTCGGCGGGGGAAGTGGCACCCTTGTCGCGGTCCCGCAGCGCTGCGAAGCGGTCCTTCGACTCCATCAGCCGCGAGCGCAGGGTGGCCACCCCACTTGGCGCGGAGGTCTCCTCGTCCAGCTCGCCGAAGAGGTCCTCGAACGGGTGGGCGCCCGCGGCGGGCGCCTCGGCAGGCCGGGCGGCCCCGGGCGGCGGCCCCAGCAGGTCCTGCGGCTACGCCGCACCTGGGTTGGTGACCCGATGCTGCAGCCAGAGCTCCGCCGCTGCCTCGACCGTCAGCCGCGCCACTTCCGAGGTGTGAACCAGCTCCGTGCAGTTCGGCGGCAGCTCGGCCTCGCACAGCGGCACGGGGCCCTCGCTGATGTGCAAGAGGAGCCTGAGCGAGATCGCGCCGCGCTCGCCCGCACACTGCGACCAACAGTCCCCGTAGCTGTCGTCGCTCCAGAGCAGCCTCACGCGTGCGAACCTGCCGCAGCGCGAGTACCGTTGGCACAGCCACACGGACTGGCACTGCACCTCCAGGGCGTTGCTGTAACCGACGGACGCCTACAGCTTTTCGTCCGCCGGCGAGACCAGCTCCCCATCCTCCACTGGAAGCTGGTCGGCGCCTGCAGCCGCCGCAAGGCGGGCCCGCGGGCCCGGGGCGGGGACGTCGGCCAGCTCCTCGACGTCGTCCCCGTCGTCCACGACCTCGGCCATGGGCCCCGCACGCCGTTGCGGCGAGGGCGGGGCCCAGCAACTCGCCGCCACCGTCGCCTCCGCCGCCCCCGCCCCCGCGCGCGTGCCGCCGCCGCGGGGAGGGGAGGGAGGCGCCCTCGGCGGCCTCCCCTCCCGCGGCGCGATCTAGGTCGGGCACCGCCTGGTGCCGCCCGACCCCGCGCGCGTTACCTTCGCAGGGCGCCCAGATGCACCCTGGGCGCGGGGGCTGGCGGGGCTCAGCTGACGGCGCGGGGACCGCCCGAATCCCCACCAAACTTGAGCCACAAGAGGCTGCGTGTAGCAGGACGGCGATCGGCGCACCCACCCCTCTCGTATGAACATACACATGCGTGTATACGGCCACTATTGCACAACCTAGACTGCACACCACATACTGCGCAGCGCAGGGTTCACAACATACATTTTGCACGCTGGCTGCTTCACATCGACTGCATCACCTAGATCGCGCCACATATCTTGTACATCATAGGTCGCACCACATGAGTAACACACAACATAGACTGCACAACATCTATTCCGTTGATATCGTAACATGTATTGCACGGCCTAGGTTGCTCCACATAGATGGTCCAACATAGATCGCACCACATCTATCACGTACCATATATTGCACAGCACAGATTGCACACCTTTGACTGCACAACATCGGTTGTAAACAGATATTGCACCACTGACATGTCTCCACGCACATTGCAACGCCTCCCTTGCCACACTAATTGGGGGTCCACTCTGGCTGTTTGTGGGTCCACTACAGATTGGGTATACACATACATATGTGTATATATATATATATACATATGTATATAGATATAACAGGTATGCATTTGCATTCACATAAACACATACCTGTGTGCACAACAAACCCGTATAATAAGGACGCACGGTCAGGATGCAAGGGCCTTAGAAGGCCATGCCGACACTTTTCGAACGAGGTCGGCCAGTGAAAGCGGCCAAGGATGGGCCGAGCGGGGCAAGGATGCAAGGGAAACTTTGGAAAACCGCTCATCCTTACCATGCGGTCTGACTGTATGCGTCGGGCTAGTGTGTCGACGTCGGCGCTGTTCGCGGAGGCGAGAGCGGGGAGCACGATGGCTGTGGGGGCCCCTCCGAGGCTCGGGATCGGGCCGAAATCGGCGCGCTCCCTTACTACACCGGCCACGGCATCACGAATGTGATGTTCTTCGATCGACATTTGAGCCAGCACCAGCATTTCTTACATCGGTGTGCCATATGCACCGCACGTGTCTATAACATACATAGAAACATGCGTATACGTATATGCCATCCGGTTCTATATACACGGATATGTTTAAACACATATGCATGCATGCGTGCAAATACGTATGCATGTCTGCATGTATGCATGTGTCAATACATGTGTGCATGTAGGTGTGTACATATGTATGTATGTATGTATGTATGTATGTATGTATGTATGTATGTATGTATGTATGCATGTATGTATGTATGTATGTATGTATGCATGTCTGTATGTATGTACGGACGTATGTATGTATGCATGCATGTATGTATGTATGTATGTATGTATGTATGTATGCATGCATGCATGCATGCATGCATGCATGCATGTATGTGTGCGTGTGTACGTACGTATGTATGTATGCATGCATGTATATTTTTTAGTTATGCACGCAATTCATGAACCAAAAACAAGGATCGCGCGCCTCCGCGGAGGCCTCGTCCAGCCGCAGTCCGGCCGCCAGCAAGCCGGCCATGGCCCGCGGGGTGCGGGCGTGCGACAGCAGCGAGCCGCCGTCGTCGTCCCGCGCCTCTTCTCGTGGGGGGGAGGGCGTCTCGGTTGAGCGAGGAACGCTCCTGCTGGAAGTCGGGAGGGAGGCTCCTCGTTTTGACGTAGGGCAAACTTGTATCGACTGGGATCGTAGCGTCTGGGAGGGAGGTTGCCATTTAGCCCAAAAACGGTGGGGACTGGAGCTTAAGATTGGCACGTCAACTTGCTTGCTTACTCGGTTACGCATGTCTGTCGATTGGGAGCGCAGAGAGCAACAGGAACCTCAGAAAAGACTCCTCCTCCTTCTCCATCCCTTCTCGTTAGGAACAACTCTTCCCTATCACAACACCCGACGAGTCGTCAGGGCGGGCTGGGCGTTTCTCCTGAGACCTCTTGACCGTTTGCCATCTTGAGGCTCCTGAACTTCCCAGCAGTGACACGGATGGAGGGCGTCGTCATGCGCCCCCTCTTCCTCCTCCTCCTCCTCCTCCTCCTCCTCCGCCTCTTCCTCGTCGTCCTTAGCCTCGTCATCCTCC
This sequence comes from Prorocentrum cordatum, assembly GCA_963575745.1. Classification (NCBI taxonomy): domain Eukaryota; class Dinophyceae; order Prorocentrales; family Prorocentraceae; genus Prorocentrum; species Prorocentrum cordatum. The sequence goes on along the minus strand of CAUYUJ010020612.1, from coordinate 62,813 downwards.
TCTCCCACCTCCTCGGTTCATGTTCCTCCTCGCCTTTTGTTCTTCCGTATCGCTCCCTGCTTCTCCCCTGTCTTCCTGCTACTCCTCATCCTCTCTTCTTCCTCCGCGTCTTCTTCCTCCTCCCTTTCCTGCTACTCCCCCTGCTCCTTCACGTAGGTACCATCACTGGCGACCCCTAGTTGTGGGGTGCCGATGTTTTGATAGCAAAGATCAGCGTTGCTTAGCCTCCACAGGGCATGTGCCCGTGTCGGTCTCAACGGACCTCGACCTCGCTACCTCGCTACCTCGCTACCTCGCTACGTCGCTACGTCGCTACCTCGCTACCCCCTCCTCCTCCTCCTCCTCCTCCTCCTCCTCCTCCTCCTCCTCCTCCTCCTCCTCCCCTTCTCCTCCTCCTCTCGTTGCTGCCAGAGAGGCGGCGGCCCCCACGCCCGAGGGTTTTTTTTTGCCTGGCCTCCGCGACCTGCAAAAAAAGCCAGAGGGGTGCCCACCCGAGGGGGAGGCCGTCACCGTCTCCACCGCCGCCCTCCGAAACTCGAGGTCCGGGGTGGACGGTTTCCCCCGGGGCCGCATGCGACCCCAGGAGGAGAAGGAGGTGGAGGTGGAGGGGGAGAAGGAGGAAAAAGAGGAGGAGGAGGAGGAGGAGGGTGAGGGTGATGGCCGCGAGTCGGAGGGGGCGCGTCGAGCCGCTCCCGCTCCCGCCCGCGCCACCGCCCCGAGGGACAGGCGACGAGGGCCCCGAAACCGCGGGACGCAAACGCAGACACTACGTGTAGTGTCCGCGCGTGGAGCCCAGCCGCTCAAGCCCGAGGGCCAGGCGGCCCCGGCACCCCAGGAAGACGGACGGGGACCGCCCCAGGGCCCCCAAGACAAGAAACCGAGGCGGATCCAGCGGGGCGGGGAGGGTTGCTGGGCCGCCCAGGCCCGCCATCCTCGTTCCCCGCACGCGCCGTGCCCGCGCGGCAGGCCACCGGCCACCAGCAGGAAGGCGACCTTGCTGCCGAGCGCGTCCTGCCCCCAGCGGCCGCAGCCGCCTCCGCCGCACTCTCCGTCCTCCGCAAGCCACGGTGGCCGCGGCAGCAGCCCCTGGGGGCGCCGCACCGGCTGCGCTTCCACTCGCGCCACTGCAGCTCCGCGCTCCGACAGGCGGTTGCGTGTGCGAGCACCTCCTCAGCTGTGGGGGCGGTGGTACGCCACCGCTGCAGGCCACGGTGGCCTCGGCGACGGCCCCAGCAGGCGCCTCGCAGGCGGCCCTGCCCTTCCTCGCGTTGCAGCCCCGCGCGCCACCAGGCCGCCGACCGGGGGGGGGGAGCGCGACCTCCGCGGGGAGGGCGGGCCGCCTCCGCCGCAGGCCACGGTGGCCGCGGTGGTGGCCCCAGGTGGCGCCGCGCTGGCGGCGCTCCCCGCCCTCGCCTCGACCTCCTCGCGCGGCCAGGCAGCGCCTCTGCCTCCGTCGCTGCCCTCGCCCCCGCTGCAGGCCACGGTGGCCGCGGCGAAGGCCCCTGGGGGGCGCCGCGCTGGCGGCCCTTCCCCCCTTCACCTTCGCCTCGCGGTCTGACCCAAGCCAGGCCGCCTCCGTCTCCTCCTCTGCCCTGTGCTCCGCCATGTCGGCGCACGGGTGAGCTCCTCCTTCGCCGCGGGGGTGGTGGGGGTGGCGAGCTAGGGCGGGCCGCGGGGGCGCGGGTGGTGGCCGCCCCCCCCCCCCCCCCTGCCCCTCACCATCCCCCCTGGCAGGCGCGGGCGGTGCTCGTCCTGCCCCCCTGCCCTTCGAGCCCGTCTCGAAGTTTGCTCCTTGCCTCGCCGGGGCCTCCTCGGTGCTGCGCCCTCCGCGCTCTCGGTGACGACCACCGCTGCAGCCGCCACCTCCGCTGTCCTCGCCATCGCCGCAGGCCGCGGTAGCCGCGGCGACGGCCTCTGGGGGCGCCGGGCTGGCGGCACTCCCCCCCCTCGCCTCGTCCTCGTCTCGCGGCGCAGCCGCGCCGCCGCCTCCGCTGTCCTCGCCCTCGCCGCAGGCCACGGTGGCGGACGCGGCGAAGGCCCCTGGGGGCGCCGCGCCGGCGGCACTTCCCCCCCTCTCCTTGTCCTCGTTCCACGGGCTAGCGCCAACTTGGCCATCGGCGTGAACGCCTCTGCCCTTCGCTCCGCCAGGACGGCGTGCGGGTGAGCACCTCCTCCGCCATGGGGATGGCGGGGTGGCGAGCTAGGGCGGGCCGCGGGGGCGCGGGCGGTGCCCGCCCCCCCTCCCCCCCTCCCTGCCCCGCGCCGACCCCGCTGGCAGGCGCGGGCAGTGCTCGTCCTGCCCCCCCTGCCCCTCGACCCCGCCTCGAGGTTTGATCCTTGCATCGCCAGGGCCTCCTTGCCACTGAGGTAGCCTTGCCCGCTCTCCCCGCCATCGCCGCAGGCCCCTCGGGCCGCGACGACAGCCCCAGGGGCGCCGCGCTGGCGGCACTTCCCCCCCTCTCCTCCTCTGCGCCACACAGCTCGGCCTCGGCCTGATCGCCTCCTTCCCCCCCGGGCCGCATCTCCAACGGCACCTGGCGAATGGCCGTCGAACCGCTGCGCCGTGACCGCCGCCGAGCCCGCGATATTCGGCGCGAGTCCCTGCTGCGGGCGGCTGATCACAGCGCTGCCCGCGTCCGAGGGCGGGGGCCGGCGCCCCTGGCTGAAGCTGCTCGCCCGCGCGTCGCCCGTGAACCCGCATGTGGCGCAGGCGACCAGCGGGGGACGCCGTTCCAGCAGCTCATCGCCCACGGGGCGCATCGCGACCAGGTCGCGGGAAGCGAGGCCCTGCTGCTTCAGCGCGTCATTGGCCCGTCTCGCGTCGTCGACGACGTCGCGAGGGCGCTCTCCGACGCGCTCCGCCCACCCGCGCACCTCGCGCCATCTGGGCTGCCCCGGCTGGCCTCGCCATGCGCGGTCTACCCGCGCGGCGGGCTTGCGCTGAGCCTGCGCAGCACGCTGCTGCCGCTCTTTGCCGTGGGTGGTGTCGCGGCCGTCCAGCCACGCGCCCGCCGCCGTGCGCCACGTGGCTTCCAGCTCCATCTGCCTGCGCTCCGAGATGAGGACGCCCCGGTCCTCTGCAGGCACTCGGCCCTGGCACGCCGCAGCCTTGGCGGCCTGGTCCGCGCGCCTGTTGCCCAGCCAGTCGCGGTAGGTGATGGCGCCCTCAGTGACCTGCCTCCTGGTGCGATGAGCTGGGGCCCGGCGCGCCTGCGCTGCGCGGCCAAGCCCGCCCCGCTCGCCCATGGGGAACCGCGCCCGCCGCCACAGGCGCGCCCAGGAGTACGCGTACGAGTCGGTGACCTCACGCCCCGCCCTGTTGAAGCCGTCGCAGACGTACTTCGAGTCCACGACCTGGGCGGTGTCTCCGACGCCAAACTGCAGCGTCCTGGTGACCGCCATCAGCTCGCCCCCGTCGACGTCGACGTAGTGCCCCCCGAGCTGGCCAGCGATGGAGGCGCCGTAGCAGTCAGCGTCCTGCTGGAGGGCGACCACGCCCCAACCGACCGAGGCGAAACCGTCGAAGTCCGACTCGAACGCGGAGCCGTCCAGGAAGAGCTCACCTCCAGGAAGCACGCCACCTGCGTGGTCGCCTCGCCAGCGCGCGAGATCGCTGGCCTGTGGCCTGCGCAGGCCAGTCGCGGAGGGCCACAGGCACCTTTCGAGCGACAGCTTGACGTCAGATTGGCGGCTGCGCCTCCTGAGCTCCTCAAGCTCTACAGGGAGTGCCAGCGCGCTGCGCCAACTGGGGCAGTCGCAATGCCTGTGCAGCAGGGTGCCTCTATTTCCTCAGAGCAAGCAGCCGGCGCTGGCGGCCAGCCCTTTCCCCTCCCTGCGCGCCTGGGGCCACTGCCCGCTGACCACCAGCGAGTGCAGGTATGCCCTCTCGCGCAGTGTGAGCCTCGCCGCGGCCCCCGCCGCGGCGCCCTCCTGCCTATCCGCCGCGCTGGTAGCGCACCCCGAGGTGATGAGCCTGATCGGCGGCTCGAGCACCCGCCTCGCGCCAGGTGGGCGCAGCCTGGCGCCTTGCTGACCTGCCTCCACTGCCGCCGCACGATGGCGCGCTGCACCAACTTCATGACGATCCACGGGGAGACGTCGAAGGGCGCGATGCAGCAGCCGTCGTCCATCCTCCAGCGACGGCCTCCCGCCCAATTCTGCGCTGCGAGAGCACCGTCGCGCTGCAAAGGCCCTGGGCGTGGGCCCGCGGGTCCGCCCGCGCGCCCTGCATGCAGAGAGCCACCATGTGGCGCGGCACCCAGGCCTCCCAGACCGCGCGGATGAGCATCTGCGCGGGCTTGCACGTGGCGTCCACGATTGGGGCGAGCCCAGGCTGCAACATCAGCGCGAGAGTCCTCGACTTGCCCGCGGTGGTGCTGCGTGCCGCCACGAATGTGCAGGACCTGGCACGGTCGAGCTCGGCCATGGCGCACCCCGTGATGGCCGTCCCGTACCCGATGCTCGGGTGCAGCGCAGTCTTCGCGATCCCCCTGGCCGCCTTCTTCCTTGCCTTGGCCAATTGGACAATCCCCACTCTCCTCAACCACTGCCTCGCCTTGCCTCCGCTGGAATCTACGCCCAGGTGGCGCTCCTGTCCAGTGGCTAGCACGCCCAGAGGCTTCCTCAGTCTTCGCTCCAGCTCCCTTCTCGCTTTTGGGTGGTTGGCGAGCGCTCTGGGCTTCTCGGTGGCCACGTGCAGCTCCGCCTCGCCGAGGAACGACGTGAGGCGCCTGGCCGCAGTGGCAATCTCGGTGACTGTGCGCTGCATGCCCCCGGCCCGATTGAGGATGATGTCGGCCACCACTACCGACAGCGAGAATGTGGGCGCCACCGCCTGCAGCTTGTCCAGGGGCCCGGGCAGCATCATCTTGAGCACGAGCGTGGCGAGCCCATTCCCTGGCAGCACGGCCTGCTCTGTGGTGATGGGGTTGCTCACCGCCTCTCGAGCACCAGCCACCTCGGCGACCTGCACAGGCTGACCTGCAACTTGAGCTGCCACAGCGGGAAGCCCGTCCTCACCGCCGCCCTGACCAGGTGACCATAGTGCACCTGCTCATACGCCTTGAGCAAGTCAACCAGCACCAGCGCGGACACCCAACACGCGGGTTCTCCTGCCTCCCTCCCTCTGGCTGTGGCCCACTCGCACTCCACCGCTTGTTGCCAGACCGCCCTCTCGCAGCCTCTGCCTGTAGACGCTTTTGCGCCCCCACTCGTCCGCGATCGACTTGCGCAGCCTCGTCTGCACTCTGACCAGCACGTGGATGACGGGCCTCACCCTTCCTAGCCCCTTGGCCAAGAAGACGATCTTGGTGTGCAGCTGGGGCCACTCTGTCGCCTGCTCAACCGCCATCAGGATGTCGATGGGCGCCTCAAGGCCGACCTCGCTGAGCTCGAGGAGCTGCCTCGGCTTCATTGCCTCGAAGCCCGCCGCGGTGCCCTTCCTGAAGGTGCGGAGGCAAGCACGCAGCTCCTCCACCGTCGGCCGTGGCGGCCGTTCGCCGGGGTCGGACGGCCACCGCAGCTCGGCATGGTCACGCTCCACTCTCCAGAGGTTGCTCCACTCCTCCTCAAGCTGCGCCAGCTCCTTGCTCAAGCCTGCGGGGCCCTGGCCGCCTGGAGGAAGGGGAGGGGGAGGGGGAGGGGGAGGGGGAGGAGGAGGGAGGAGGAGAGGAGGAGGAGGGAGGAGGAGGAGGATGAGGAGGAGGAGGGAGGAGGAGGAGGAGGAGGAGGAGGAGGAGGAGGAGGAGGAGGAGGAGGAGAGGGAGGATGAGGTCAGAGGAGGAGGAGGAGGAGGAGGAGGAGGACGGGTCGCCTAAGCCCTTCGGAGAAACCCTCCAACCCGGCGCGTGTCGACCTCCTTGCAGCGTTCCATGGGCCTCCGCAGGACCCGCTGGAGGTTCCCCAAACCGCCCCGAAGCTTCGAGGCCTCTCCACGCTGACCTTCCGGGAGGGCTACAAAATAGCACCAGGACGTCGACGTCCTGGTTCCTGTCGCCGTTTGACGCAGTCCAGGTAGATCTATAGGTCTGGAGGGTTATTTTATGAACACTCTGGAAGGTCGGGGCAGGGGCCTCTGGGGATCTCGGGTACTTGCAGGAAGCGTGGTGGTGGTCGTCTGTTGGCGTCGTCGTCGCCGCCATCGTCGCCGCCGCCGCGGCCGTCGCCGTCGTCGCCGCCCCCGTCGCCGCCGCCTCCGTCGCCGTTGTCGCCGCCGCCGTCGCCGTACTCGTCTTCGCTGTCACCCCGTGGAGAAATCGCCCGCAGGACCTGTCCCGGAGCGCGTCCAGATCAGGATCTCGACGCGGGCCAAGCGCGGCGACGATGGCGCCCCAGAGGGCCCAAGAAAAGCCAAAACCTTCAACATCTCCCTTGTCAGCGTCGTGGTCGTCGTTGGCCGCTGCCGGTGTCGCAATTGGTCCACTCGTCGTCTGCCCTCGAAGCAGGCCTCGAAGCCTGTCCGGGAGCGCGTTCCAACCGGGACTTCGCGGCGGATCCAGCCGCACTGGTCAGGGCGCCCCAGGACCCAGAACTCCTCCCTCGTCGTACGTCCTCGTCAGCGTCGTCGCGGTCATCGCCGCCGCCGTCGCCGTGGTCGTCGTCGGTCACCGTCCACGTCGCCGCCGGAGCCGCTGTCGCCGTTGCCGCCGCCGCGGCAATCATCTTCGCCGCCCCCGCCGCCAAAGCCTCCGCCGTCGTCGTCGTCGTCGTCGTCGTCGTCGTCGTCGTCGTCGTCGTCGTCGCCGCGAACGCCGCCGTCGCCGCCGCGTGGTTGCCGTCGTCAGGCGTGCGGTCGCCGAGAGGCCTCCGCGTCCGCTGAGTGCTGCAGGAGCGCCCGGGCCAGCGGTACGTGGCCGCGGGCCACGGCCTGGGCTCTGGGCGGAGAGGCTCTCGAGAAGGGGGAGGAGGAGGAGGAGGAGGAGGAGGAGGAGGAGGAGGAGGAGGAGGAGGAGGAGGAGAGGAGGAGGAGGAGGAGGAGGAGGAGGAGGAATAGGAGCAGAGGAGGAGGGGAGGAGGAGAAGGAGGAGAGGGGAGGGAGGGAGGGAGGGAGGGAGGGAGGGGAGGAGGGAGGGAGGGAGGGAGGAGGGAGGGAGGGAGGTAAGGGAGGGAGGGAGTGAGGAGGGGAGGAGGAGGAGGAGGAGAGGAGGAGGAGGAGGAGGAGGAGAAAGAGGAGGAGGAGAAGTAGGAGGAGGCGAGGAGGAGGAAGAGAAGGAGGAGGAGGAGGAGGAGGAGAAAGAGGAGGAGGAGAAGTAGGAGGAGGCGAGGAGGAGGAAGAGAAGGAGGAGGAGGAGGAGGAAGAGGAGGAGGAGGAGGAGGAGGAGGCCAGGTGTAGGAGGAGGAGGAGGAGGAGGAAGAGGAGGAGGAGGAAGAGGATGAGGAGAAGGACATCGACCTCTCATCCTGCAGACTGTCTTCTCAGCCTTTCGGTCGTTATTCGTGCCTTCTTTGCCTCTCGGGTGTCTTCCCCCCTCTCTCCCCAGTGGATGCTGGTAGAAGGGGCATCGATGGCTTCAGCCATCACCGACAAGACAGACCGCAACCTCAGTCTTAGGAGGAGATCGGGCTTCGTGAAAGGGGGAATGCCCGGGGAGACCCGACGTGCGCCCTTCCAGTGACTGTTGGGCCCGCACTTGCAACTCTTTGGGGTCGTGTAAGGTCCCACTTTCCTGCGATCCTTGACAAGACATGTATTGGACGAGGTTTTCGACATGCTCCGTTGTTTGCGTGGCCCTCAGGGGGTCGGGACCCATTCAAGCAGCAGGAACTCGGGTTAGTTTCAAGAAAGTGGCGCGAATCTCCCGATCGGCCTTCTGTGAACCAATGTATGGCCCGGGAGCCAACGCGACAAAATGGTAACGGATACGAGTCGCCACGAGTAGGCGGATGTTTGAGGATGGGGAGGCGAAGGAGGGGCCCCTCTCAGCAAGCCTCTGGGGCCCAGCAAGCCACTGGAGGTAGTCCGGGCTTGCCTCCACAGGCCGCCAGCGTAATCCGAGATGGTCTCAGCAGCCGATCATGAGCGGCGACCGTATCCACATCCACGCCCTGGCGGTCTGGAGAACAAGGAACGATCTCGTGGATACTTTGTCGCATGGATACTGTCCAAGCGGGGCATCCGTGCAAAATCCCCCCCCGTATTCACGGCGTCGAGGCCCACGGGCCTGGCCCACGAAGCCGTGCAAACGGAGATGTTGTCCGCTCACGACCCCAGCCCGATCCTGGAGTGCAGAGCGCCCTTGGGGCGCTGCTGGGAGACGTCGGAGGAAGTGTTGAGACCGCCGCGGGCCACCCGAAGGGCCAGATGAGGCCAGCCAAGGCTACTTGTGGAGGCGACCTGTGCGCAGACCCAGACATTGCCAATCCTCTTCCTCCTCCTCGTCCTCCTCTTCGTGCTCCTTCTCCTCCTCCTCCTCCTCCTCCTCGTCCTCCTCGTCCTCCTCCTCCCGCTCTTCCTTCTTTTCCTCTTCTGCTGCGCCCGCGTCGAAATCCTGGAGAGCGCGCTCCAGGAGAGGTCTTGGGGCCGCCTTTCGGGGGGGAGACGCAGGAGAGGTTCGTGGGTGGGGAGGAGCACGATGTTCTCGCCATCTACTTCGGTCTTCGAGGGAGGCATTATGGTCAGAACGCGCTCTGGGACAGGTCCCTGAGGCGATGTTGAGGAGGGAGCGCGTCTCTGGGCATCGCGAACAAAACATAAGACGGGCGTGTTCTTTGATTTGGGCGTCCAGTGCGTCCAGGTGCTTGTTTCTTTGGGCCTCGGGGGCCGTTCTCCCTCTCATGCTTTTCCTGGTTCTCCTCCTCATTTTCGTGCCAGCACTGTCTCCTTCTCCTCGTCGTTTCGGCACGTGGCGTGTCTGAGCCCGACCATCGAGTGTCGGGGTAAGCGGAGCGCAGTGGCATGCGCTTGGTGCACATGTGCAAACCTCCGAGCGAATCTCCTCGTCCTTCTCCTGCTCTTGCTGCTGCTGCCGCTGCTCCTCCTGCTCCTCCTGATCATCCTCAACTTTCCTCCCCCCCCTCCTCTTCCTCTTCCTCCCCCCTCGTCGCGGCGACGGCGGCGGCGGCGGTGGCGGTGACGCCGGCCTGCATCAGCGGGGTGGTCCGAGCCCTGCCGCGAGCGTTCACGGCGGCGCGAGCGGCCAGCAGCTGCCGCAACATGGGCGCGTCGTGGCACCAGAACAGCGGCGTCCACCCGTCCTGCCGGGCGGCGGCGACGACGGCGGCAGCGGCGGCGACGCGTGCGAGGACGAGGGCTGAGGGCGAGGGCCGACTGCGCCTGAGATCCGGGCGTCGTCATGTTCTGCGCACCGCGCCGTTTTTTCGCCCAAGTCTGGACCCTTTTGGTTGACCCAGAAGGGGGTCCAGCTGAAAGGGGGTGGTGCAATAGGTTTGGGGAATTGTATTGCAAACGTACTACGCCAGAGAATGGTGCTGCATTGTGTTGCAACTAGCGTGCTGCACGCGGAAACCCACCAATACATTTGCGCACTGGAATGTGTTGCACGCCCCAGATCTCTTGCAACCAAACAAGTCTATTGCACCAGATCTCTTGCACCACCCCCTTGTCGCTGGACCCCATTACTTCGACCCATGGAGGTCTCGACCCATTTCCCTGGACCGGTTTTTCATCCTGAATCGTTCCTTTCCGGTCTCGAGGGCTGGTAAGGGCCCCCAGAGGCTGAGAATAGCAAAAAACTTCCCGTCATGTTTTTTTCTTTGCCCGAGGGGTCTGGGTTTCGGGTCAGCCAGATGCCCTGGGGCCCTGGGGCCCTCGCGCGATCCAGCCCGAGAGGCGCCGCAGAGCGCCGGGGTCCGGAGCGAGGAGGAGGGGGAGGAGGGGGAGGAGGAGGAGGAGGAGGAGGAGGAGGAGGAGGAGGAGGAGGAGGAGGGGAGGAAAGAAGGAGGAGGGGGGGGGTGGAAGAGGAGGGGGAGGAGGCAGGCCTCTCGTGCTCAGGGCTGCCGGAGCGGGCCATCTCGAGTTTAAGGGCCATTCGTGCTCGGCTCGTTCGGCTGCGGCCGCCGTCCGCTCGTGAGGAGCACTGCCTGCCCAACGGCGGCCGCTGTCGCTCTACCGCCTGGCTCCGCCCTCCTCCTCCTCCTCTCCTCCTCCTCCCTCCTTGTCCTCCTCCTCCTCCTCCTCCTCCTCCTCCTCTTCCTCCTCCTCCTCCTCCTCCTCCTCCTCCTCCTCCTCCTCCTCCTCATTCTCGCTCTGGACCCCAGCGCTCTGCGGCGCCTCTCGGGCTGGATCGCACGAAGGCCCCAGGGCCTCTGGCTGACCCAAAACCCAGACCCCCTCGGGCAATGAACAAATCATGATCGGAGGTGTTCCGTGCCAGCCCTCGAGACCGTCAAAAAACGGCTCAGGATGAAGCACCGGTCCAGGGGAACGGAATGGGTCGAGACCTCTGGGGGTCGACGCAATGAAAAAATCATGACGTCGGGGGTCTGGGAAGAGTGACCCTGGGATATATAGAGAAATCTTTGGTGCGCGGCTTTTACGGGGGCCGCGGGGGGGCCAAACGCAAGCGCGCAAGACGCCACCGCCGCACCGCGCTCGGCGATCGGGGGACCCCAGTGAGCCCGCACCAGAGGTCACTCTGGAGAAGGGCCACTCTTGCGTGTAGTCGAACTTCTTTGGCGGCGCGCACAAGGGGGTAGGGGGAGGGGGGAAAGCTCCTTAGAAGGAGGCTTCTTCTTAGAGCGCGCCGGCCCTGCATTTACATATAGGTCCGCGCCTGCTAAGAAGCAGGGGTGCTCCTAAGAAGCCTTTCCCCCTGCCCCTATACCCCCCTCTGCGCGTGACTGGTTTCTGGCGCGCAGAGCGCGCTGGGGGTGGGTGGGACGCCGGAGGCGCAGCCTGGTGGTGGCCACAAAAGACGTACGCGCCCAACTATGTACATGAACACGGCCCCTTGACCCGCGAGACTGGCCGCGTGATACGAACATTCGCGCAATGTGAACTTTCGAAACCAACTTGTATTCATGTACGTGTACGTCCTTCTTTCGCTCCTGCGGGTGGATTCCAGCGCTGACCCGAAACGTCCGTGCGGGCCTCGGAGAGCAGCCCCCCGCGGCTGCGGACCAGAGGGAGGAGGGAGCGCCAAAGGCGGCCTGCGGGAGCAGCGAACATGCGAGCAGGCGTGTCGCAGGCGGGTCGCGTGGGTTGGGTCGCGCGCGGACGCTCTTCAGAGCCCTAGTGCAACTGCCCAATGCCGGGCGCCGATCTGATCTCGGGGACCTACTGACCCGGGTCAATCCAAGCCCGGGTCAGCCGGGCCTCGCAAAACCCTGCAGGATCCTGCAGGATGCAGCAACGCGCCCCTGGCTCTGCAGGATCCTGCAGTCTCCGGCGCTCTGACTGACCCCAGTCTGCATTGAACCCCGTCACTGGATCCCGACCAGAGCAGTTTCATTGCACCGGCCTCGCAGACGCGCTGCAGCGGATTTCTGCATGGATTTCCGCGTGGATTTTTGCCTGAAGCGGCGAGCGAAAAACGACGTGAATTTCGCGTGGATTTTCTGTTGGACTTCCTTCCTGGCCAACAAAAAATCCGCGCAAAGTTCACCCCGAAATCCGGAGCCGATTTCTCCAGGACACTCCGGGCCCACCCTATCGTTTTCTGCGAACGGCATCCGCTCTGCGAGGTTGGCGCCAGGGGCAGTTTGTGCAGCCGCCCGAGGCCGGGCGTCGACCTGATCCTTTGAAAGGCACGTGGCCCGGTCGGCCTGCCGCATGAGCTGCGCGGCGTTGGCGGAAGCAGCGCGGGTGGGTCGCGGGGCGTGTCGTCGGCGGGTCCCGCGCAGGGCATTTCCCACGCAAGGCACAGCAGTGGCACAACCACATGGCGCATCAAAAGGTCGCTGGGCGAACCGGGACCACCGCACAAGGCGACCTGCAAGAGGCAAGCTCATGCTACGAGCACGCGCCCTTCCGCGCGACCCGAGGTGCGGGCCGCGCGGAAGGGTGCGCGCAATTTGGGGGCGGCCGGGGGGCTTGAGCCGGTTGGGCCCCGAGACAGTCGGTCAAGGAGGAGGAGGAGGAGGAGGAGGAGGAGGAGGAGGAGGAGGAGAGGGAGGGGATGAGGAGGCAAATCCGCTCAGAATCGGCCCCCAGACCCCAGACCCATCCGGGGGTCCACCTGGGGCAGTGGATCACCCCCTGGCCCGAGATCGGCCCCTGGAGACAGAGCAAGGGAAAGAACCTGCTCGAGCCCAACCTCTCGAACCTGCCTCCCCTTCCTGCTGGCCGGAAGCAGTGCTGGGCCACCTCAGACCCCCAGCTGGGCTCCAACGCGCAATGGTGCTCACCAAATCCCGTGCATAACAGCCAGCCGCAGCCGCCAGACTCAAGTTCTCAAAGCAATGTGTCGCAGACAACCGCTGGGTGGGTCGGGTCGTGGGTGAGCCGGGTTCTAGGTAGATCGTGGGTGGGTCACGGGTGGGTCGGGTGGCGGGTTTTGCGCGTGGGTCGCATCGCGTGCGGGGGCCCCCTCACTCTGCTATGCAGTCCGGGACTTTCGTACAGCATGTCGCCGCGGCGGCCTCGGCGACAGGCTGTGCCCTGCGAGTGAACAACGTGTCGCTCCGCTCCGCGGGCCGTGTGGCCTCGAAACGCTCGAGGCGTTGACGCTCTGGCACCGGACAGTGGCTAGCGTGTCGCGCCGAGGCGTGGTGGGCCAGAGCCAGCGGAGCGACACCTGATCAACAAGCTCCTGATCACCACACTGTCTGGCCCCCCAGCCATGATTCTGAAGACCCCGACGTTGTTTGAGTTGTTCTCACAGCGTGGGGCCCCAGAGGTCTCGACCCCTTCCCCTGTCGGCGGCTCCGACGGGTATGGTTCGCAAAGGGTGTGGTTTGCAGCCGGCACACTTGGGGGGCACCCCTGGGGGGCGGGCGGGGACATCGATAGAGTTCTCCGCCGCGCCCCGAGGAGGCCCGACGAGGACAGTGTCGTGCCCCCCAGGCCCCAACGGTGCCGATCGCAAACCACACCCCAGCGTAACCATAACCTTTGTAGTCGCCGACCCTGGGGCAACCTTCGATTCTGCGATTCATGTTGTCCGGGCCCCCGGGGGCCCGGGACGCGTCCCCTGGAGGCCGAGAGCATAAAACAGCTGGCCGTCGTGCTTCTTCCACGGTGCCCGCAGCTGCAGGTTTTGGGTCCCAGTCACCATGTCGGGCGTCAGTCCTTCGAGCTCGGGATGGGCTCCTGGGGCCCGAAACCGGGAAGCAACTTTAGCGATCCAGGATGCGTCTTTACATGGCGCACCATTTCGGGTGTCAGTCCTTCTGTATGGCCCGAGGCTCCCGTCATAATTTTATCCGAGCGGGGACCTGGACCCTGCCCCAGGTCAGACTTGTCATCCTGATTCGGGTCTGACGGCCCAGACCTTGCAGTGCCCCGAACAGGATCCGAATACTACCAGTCAACTGCTGCCGTTGCGATTTTCTCATTAAGTGAGGCTACAGCGAAGTCTGGGTCTGGGTGTCGAAAATCGACCACTGGACCTGTCCTGGCGTGCCTGGCGTGCGCTCCAATCAGAGCTTCGAGGTGGATCCAGCCGTGGCGACCGAAAGTCTCAGGGAGGCCCCCCAAACGGCAAACCGTCTTGTCAGCTCTTGCGAATCGACGCTGATCGACGCTAGTCGACGCTACATCGACGCTAAGCGACGCCAGCCGGCGATGAATCGGCGTATCCCATCGACTCCCAAACGCTAATCGACGCTAGTCGACGCTAGAGATTGACTTAACAGGGTACGCCAGGCTCCCATGAATTGCTACCGAAGGCATGGGCTTCTAAGAAGGCGGGGGGATATCCTGCAAGACAAGCAGCTTCGTGAGAAGGGCACAGCGTCCCCTCGGAAAGCTTCCCAGGAAGCCTTGCAGGACGGCCTGCTGGAACCAGGGGCTGCGACAGCGATTGCGACCCGCACTGCGCACGCTGTGGGTGCCGCGGGTTGGGGCCGAAGCTCCCACAAACAGCTACCCGTCGGCCGGCAGAGGTGGGTCGAGCCTTGAAGTAGGAAGGCCGCTGAACCAAGATTGCGTCCAGGCCCTCCCAGGGAAGAGCGAACCACGGCAGAAGCATGCCGATCCTTGAAGCAGGAAGGCGCCTGAAGTAGATCGGGATCTGGGAATCCAGATAGACCCACTTCCAACGACCGGCGTGTAAACTGGTGCACCGAGGCCGCGCGCCTCCGAGCAGCTTCTGAGAAGCCGCCCAGGCCTCCCTGGGAGCCCCCCCCTGATTAACCAGCCTCGAGCTTATCCCCGCCCCCAAGACTGACACAAGCCAAACGACGATGCCAGTCTTGGGGCTGCGCCCTCGAAAACTTTGCGGGGACCTTGGAGATCGGCATCGAGATGAGGCGATGCTAGTCATTGTACGATTTTTCCCCCGGGGCCGTATGCGACCCGAGGAGGAGGAGGAGGAGGAGGAGGAGGAGGAGAAGGAGGAGGAGGAGGAGGAGGAGGAGGAGGAGGACGGGTCGCATAAGCCCTTCGGAAAAACGCTCCACCAGTCATAGGGACGGGGAACTGCTCCCAGTTGGCAGCCCCCCCGCCTTCTCGGCAGGCCGCACCCCCCTCGCCGCGCCTCCCCCCCGTGGGCGCCGCCGAGCGCCCCCCCCCCCCCCACCCCGCCTGACCGGGGGGGAGACGTGGGGCTCGGGCTCGGGGGTCTCGGGCGGGCATGACTTGGGCGCCCGAGTTATCCGGGGTAACTCGGGCCTGGGGTAACTCGGGCTCGGATTCCCGAAAAACGAACCCGAATTAGCCCTGACCCGAGTTACCCTTGATAATTCGGAGCTCTGACTGACGGGGCAACCATGCAAACGACGAGGCCCAGTTCAAAATTTGGCGCGAGCTCCCGCGGCAGACATCCAACAACAAGAACTGGGTCGTCCGGATGCAGGACGCGCTCGTCTGGAAGCGGCGGCAAGCCCGAGTTCGGGCCCGCGTTCCGGCGAGCTCCCGCTGCAAACATCCCAGGACAACTCGACTTTCAGGATGCAGGATCAAAGAGCGTCGGCAAGCCCGAGCTCAGGCCCGAGTGCCGGCGAACTCGAATTCTCCCTGAGATCCGACGTTGCAAAACAAATGCGACATCGCAAAACAAATCGCGCCCAGAGCCTCAGACCCAACAATCTTCCGGCGTCCCTTTTCGAGCTGGACCGGTCTGTGAGCGCTCGCTGGGGCCCGACATCGGGCGAGAACACGCCCAGAGTGAAACAAGAAGGCATCGCCAAAATCTCAGAGTTAAGTACGTTCCCGCGATCTGAGCGCCAGGTCCTCGTCGCCAGCGTTCACGTCCGCCCGGGCCTCCAGGAGCAAGGCCACGGAGCGCCTGGCGCCGGACTTGACCGCGATGAGCAGCGGGGTGTCCCTCTCGGAGCCTCCTGGCGGCCAGACGGGAGGAGGAGGAAGAGGAGGAGGAGGATAAAAGAAGGAGGATGAGGATGAGGATGAGGATGAGGATGAGGATGTGGATGAGGATGATGATGATGATGATGATGGTGATGATGATGATGATGATGATGATGATGATGATGATGATGCTGATGCTGATGCTGATGCTGATGCTGCTGATGCTGATGCTGATGCTGATGCTGATGCTGCTGATGATGATGATGA